>JAFEMH010003351.1:0-271299 GCA_022495995.1 Adenophora triphylla var. japonica
TCATCAACAACAATAAGATTTAACAACTTCCTTCAAGAAGCCTTATTGTTTTTATCTTTATGACATTAGTCACATATTTCCCTAATAGGTTTTAACAACTTCTTTCAAGAAGCCCTATGGTTTTTAGTTCTTGATAACATTTTTCACTGTTACACAACAATAGAATTCAACAAGCTTGCTTTCAAGAGAGCTCTATTGTTTTTATGCTTTGTGACAATTTTTGTCACTATTAACAATAATAGGATTTAACAAACATTCTTTCAAGAAGCGCTATCATCTTTGTCAATACATCATTGATAAAATGCAACGTTAAAGACTACATCTTTTAACGTTAAATCTTCTCAACATAGTTCCGATGAAGCTATTCAATTTTTCTCATTATGATTTTATGAACCATAAGAAAGTTAAAGATTACATCTTTCAACTTTCAATTTCTCAATTTAGTTCCTACGAACTTTTCGATTTTTCTCACTATGATCTCATGAACCATAAGAGATATATCACCCATCTATATATATATAATAACAAGATCTTGGTAATTTAAGGGGCTATGAGGGGCAATTTTGTCATTTCACGCCATGGCAAAGAGGCAATTAACAAGGATAAAAAGCCACGTGGCAGCCTACTATTCGCCGGAGTTTTTTTTTAAAAATCGGATTCCCACGTGTCGAATAAAAGGAGGAGGGCGGTTAAGTCATTTATTCGGCGCGCGTTACAGATTGAAGAGCCGCATGCCTTGGAGCAACGGCGTCAGTTACGGCCCTTTTCATGTTTTTTTTTTTTTGGTTGTGCCACATGTCACCTCCCCATTGGTTGGACGGATTTCAAAAAAAAAAAAATTATCCCATTTATTTGACCTCAATTATTATATATGAAATTAATTTTTTTAATTTTTTTTTTTCACCAAAATTCATAATTTTTTTTTCTCTTTAAATAGAGACTATTTTCATTTGATTTGGACACAGAAAAAAAAACATTTTTTAAAATATAACTTTTTTATTATCCTTTGTTATTTTTTATTTTTCATTTTTCAATATGGTTTTAGTCAAAATTATTTAAGTGTGAACTATTTTTTTTATTATAAATGATAATGGTAATAATATTAATTTTACTAATTATAAAAATAAATAATATAAAATAAATTAAAAGTGATGGGGTGTAGGATAATTAGTTGGAAGGGGTAATATGGTTATTGGTTTATTTTAGTTCGATACATCAAATCATTTATTTATTTTATTTTTAAAAAAATGAAGCATAGTAAATAAAATATTAATTACTTTTATTAACAATTACACAAACAAAGTGGATAGTAAATGATTTATTTTGTTTCTTATATTTTTGGTGTAAAAAAAAATCAAGAAAATAAAATAAAATTAAAGTGGTGGGATATAGGACGATGAGTTGGAATAGTGTTGAATTATATGTATATATATATATATATATATATATATATATATATATATATATATATATATTTATAATAAAATATAAGTGGATAGTAAATGATTTATTTTGTTTCTTATTTTTAATTGGTTAAAATTATGGGAGCTGTAAATTACACGGGCATAAAGAGGGACGTGAATGCATTTATTTTTTTATAATTTTTGTTTTGTATTTTTCATCGTATTTGTAGTTAACATTAAATAAGTGTGAAGTATTTATTTTAAATAATAAATGATAATAATAATAATAATAATAATAATTTTACTAATCATAAAAATAAATGATATAAAATAAAATAAAAGTGGTGGGATATAGGATGATGAGTTAGAATGGTGTTGAATTATCTATATATATATATATATATATATATATATATATATATATATATATGATAATTTTAGTTTTGTATTTTTCATGGTGTTTGTAGTTAAAATTAAATAAGTGTGAAGTATTTATTTTAAATAATAAATAATAATAATAATAATAATATTTTTACTAATCATAAAAATAAATTATATAAAATAAAATAAAATTGGTGGGGTATAAGATGATGAGTTAGAATGGTGTTGAATATATATTTAATATTAATAATTATATATGTATATTTTTTTATTTAAAATCATATATGTATATTTAATATTAATCATTATATTTAAAAGTAAATGATTTATTTTGTTTCTTATATTTTTGGTGTAAAAAAATCAAGAAAATAAAATAAAATTAAAGTGGTGGGATATAGGACGATGAGTTGGAATAGTGTTGAATTATATATATATATATATATATATATATATATATATATATATATATATATATATATATATATATATATATATATATATATATATATATATATATATATATATATATATATATATATATATATATATATATATATATATATATATATATATATATTTATAATAAAATATAAGTGGATAGTAAATGATTTATTTTGTTTCTTATTTTTAATTGGTTAAAATTATGGGGTGTAAATTACACGGGCATAAAGAGGGACGTGAATGCATTTATTTTTTATAATTTTTGTTTTGTATTTTTCATCGTATTTGTAGTTAACATTAAATAAGTGTGAAGTATTTATTTTAAATAATAAATGATAATAATAATAATAATAATAATAATAATTTTACTAATCATAAAAATAAATGATATAAAATAAAATAAAAGTGGTGGAATATAGGATGATGAGTTAGAATGGTGTTGAATTATCTATATATATATATATATATATATATATATATATATATATATATATATATATATATATATATATATATATATATATATATATATATATATATGATAATTTTAGTTTTGTATTTTTCATGGTATTTGTAGTTAAAATTAAATAAGTGTGAAGTATTTATTTTAAATAATAAATGATAATAATAATAATAATAATATTTTTACTAATCATAAAAATAAATTATATAAAATAAAATAAAATTGGTGGGGTATAAGATGATGAGTTAGAATGGTGTTGAATATATATTTAATATTAATAATTATATATGTATATTTTTTATTTAAAATCATATATGTATATTTAATATTAATCATTATATATGTATATAAATATAATTACACCTACCTTGAACTTGAAGCTTCATTATATATCAAGGCCAAGGCAATTTTTGATTCGTTTCCTTTCGATGTGGGAAATTTGCTTTGGCCTTGGCCGGCCTTGTCCTTGGCCTTGCCTCGACTCGGCCTGCCTTGGCCTTCGGCTTGCCGTGGCTCGGCCCTTGGCCTTGGTCTTGGCCTTTATCCCACATGGGAAAAAAAACAAAGTAAGATGAGTTGCCTTGGTTATATTGAGGATGAATCTTAGCCAAGCATGTATGATTCGTCTGGGGTATTATTAATGGTCGGCTTGACCTTGGCTCGGCCCTTGGCCTTGCCTTGGTCGGCCTTGGCCTTGAACTTTATCCCACATGGAAATAAAATCAAAGGAAGATGAGTTGCCTTGGTTATATAATGAGGATGAAGCTTAGCCAAGCATGCATGATTCGTCTTAGGCATTATCAATGGTCGGGTTGGCCTTGGCCCTGACTTTTTTATTTTTTAAAAAAATAGGTCAAATCGATTACTCGAATCAAATAATTCGAATATCAATTTCGAATCAAATCAAATAATGAGAATGTAGCCTTTGAGGGCCATTTTTGTCATTTCACTCGGTGGCAAAATTGAAGATATTTCGCCCAAAATATTTTTTCCACCCATTTCTTTAACCTAAATTATATTATAATAAATTAAATTTTTTTTTAAAAAAAATTCACCAAAATTCATAAAAAAATTTCTCTTGAAATAGAGACTATTTTCATTTGATTTGGACACATAAAAAAAACCCATTTTTTTAAATATAACTTCATTAATTATCCTTTTTTAATTTTCCTATTTAATTTTTCAATATTTTTTATTCAAAATTATTTAAGTGTCATGTTTTTTTTATTATAAATGATAATGATAATTATAATAATTTTACTAATTATAAAAATAAAGAATATAAAAGAAAATAAAATTGATGGGGTACAGGATAATGAGTTGGAAGCGCTAATATGGTTATTGAGTTTATTTGATACGTCAAACATTTTATTTAATTTATTTAAAAAAATTGAATCATAGTAAATAAAGTATTAATAAAGATGAATATCGGGAAAGATGGTCATCATTTTAAAAAAATTATATTATAAGAAATTATTTTTCCCGAATAAAAAAATTTCATCAAAATTCATAAAAAATATTTATTTTTAAATAGAGACTATTTTCATTTGATTTGTACACATAAAAAAACAATTTTTTTAAATATAAATTTGTTAATTATCCTTTGTTAATTTTCCTTTTTAATTTTTCAATATGTTTTTAGTCAAAATTAATTAAGTCTCAAGTTTATTTTTAATTATAAATGGTAATGATAATAATAATATTTTTACTAATTATAAAAATAAAGAATATAAAAGAAAATAAAATTGATGGGGTATATGATAATGAGTTGGAAGTGGTAATATGGTTATTGAGTTTATTCGATACATCAAACATATTATTTATTTTATTTCAATAAAATTTGAATCATAGTAAATAAAGTATTAATAAATACGAATATCGGGAAAGATAGTCATCAATTATTTTATAATACATTATTTTTTTCCCATTTCTTTGACCTCAATTATTTTATAATAAATTAATTTTTTTAAATAAAAATTTACACCATCATTCATGCATGGTAATAATTATTATTATTGTTATTTTACTAATCATAAATATATATATATATATATATATATATATATATATATATATATATATATATATATATATATATATATATATATATATATATATATATATATATATATATATTCACATCTGATTAATGTCTCATGATTGTCTGTAAAAAAAATATATTTTAAATTGTACGATATATTGTATATTTTTAATCTCAAGGTTAATATTTATTCATTGTCGACCTCCTTTTATGCTATGACTAATAAAATTCAAAGGTTAATATTTATTCATTGTTGACCTCCTTATATATCGATACTATGTTATTTGTCGTTTTCGATTATATTTCACATTAAATAAAGTTCACTACCCCGATGCTCCGAATATATTGATATGTAATGATGATCTTCCTTTCTCTTTCGACAGTTGAGACGACAATGTTGTCTTTTAAAGCTGTGTTTCACATTTTATAAAAAAAATTCTCTCATTTCGTCATTTCCTTTACTTTCTGTCTTCTTAAGGATCAATAACTCCCCGTGCATCGCAGGAATATAACACTAGATTTATTTTAGTGACATTCAATCTGATATTTGTATTGAGAATCTAATTTTCAAATAAATGTTTTACAATGTATACAAACATCTTATTTCCTTTCGTATTTATTTAGATTTCGATAAGTTATTCGTTAGTAACTGCCCGTGCATCGCACGGGAGTCAAACTAGTTGTATAAATACTAGAAGTGGCATCGCCACAACTATTTTACACAATCATCGCAACATCCTTGATGTTCTTCCGTGAGTTCATTATATGTTCAAAATATTTTTTTTCCTTTCATAAACTGTTCTGTTCAGAAAATTTTATCTTTATCTCCAGATAAAAGATTTCGATCTCCACCGTCCAGATTGTTCTTATATGAGATTAGAACATGCTCACCAAATTTGAGCTCGATCCAACGGTTAATGAAGCAGGAAATGCTGTTTTACTACACCTGGTCAAGAAAAATCTGTGCAGAAATTTTCTTGATTTCTTTCTCATTGTTTTCCCGTCCCTTTTCAATATTTTCTCCCGTAGCCACCACGCTACAAGAATCCTGTAATCTGCAATCCTTTCTCAACAAAGAGAATTAGTCTTAAGATTGTTAGAAAAATCTTGAAAATATAGAAAGGAAAACAAATTACAACATTGAAAATATAATATACAACAATTCTGAAAAACCATAAAAAGAAAAATACAACCGTATTTGATCTCTTCATTGGGTTTGTCCATCTTTAATCTCTTGTATCCGAGTCGTGTGAGAACACACTCTCCTTAAGACTAATTCGTCCTCCTCTCTACTAGTGCTTGAGGTTTCAACGGACGTTAGTCTCCCAGGATAAAACGGATTAACCTAACCACTTCGCACTTCAGCTTTCCGGCGAAATGAACTAATATGCTTGGACAATATCACCATTCCAATTATTCAAGGAGGGCAAAGGAAGAAGATGAACGAATTGCAAGAGGATAGAAGAAGATTGATGGAAAAAGCTTCTTTTTGTGTGTTTTCCTCTTATCTTTTCCTCTATTTTTTTTTTCTCCCTTTTCTTCAAAGAGTTGTGGGTATTTCTTTTATAGCTCAAAACTCCCCAAGGATTAACTCTCCAATTAATCCACATATTGATGATCATCTTAATTCAACAATTAACATTGCCATCAATTTATTCTTGGAGTTTCATTTGCCAATCATAAATGGACATTAACTTTGAAAGTTATTCTTGGAATTAATCTTGAATTAAAAGAATTATAATTCAATAAAAAATGGCCAAAACTATCAACTAGTTTTTCCATTCTTTTCACATGTGAGACAAACTCACATTTCCAACTTTCATCCATTTATTTAAGCTGTAATATTTTTATCATTCAATCTTCAAATTGAACAAATAAAATATCATTTTCATGTTCTCACGGAGTAGAATATGAACCCACAATAATCTTTGTCCAACGACAAACGATTTTTCCAAGGAAATGTACACACTTTTCTTCACACACAACATACTTTTCCAACATAGTTTTATACTCAACTTTGAACAAATGAGAAATGAATATCACATTGTTGGCGCAGGTGTTAACAAATGGAAAATGGGTTTCTCAATTTTTATAAGTGAAAAATGAAAATTTTTATTTCTAAAATTTGAATTATATCATGAGTGTACTTTTTTATTCATCTTGACGATATTAAAACAATTGTTTCAGATTATTTTTTAGATTTTTAAATCTTGAGATATTGTATATTTTAAAACAATTGGTCCGTATTATTTCCAAGAACTTTTTAGGTACTCCTTTTCAAAAATGTCTGTTGTAATTTGTCGTTTTCATTTGACTCAGAGAGATATATTATCTCAAAATCTTTTTTTTTTTAACTGTATTCGTCACATTATTTATTTATTTTTTGCAAAGTGAATGTATGATCAAGATTTATTACGTGTGTTATATGGAATACCACAAATACTTTTTAGGTTCTATTTAATTTAAATTATGCACCTCATAAAATAGAAAACACTGCGTTAGTATAGAATATTGCAAATACTTGTTAGGTTCTATTTAAAGTTTTCTATTATAAGGAATAAATTCAACAATAAACAGCTTAAAAGAGGAATGCATAACTCATATCTGAAAATCCCTCAAATTGTTTTCAGAGATTCTCAACTTTTAACATCACCTACATGTTGCCTACATCTGGGAGGATGAAGGAATTACTTGTTTATCGTCGAGGAGGAAGAAGAAGAAGCCATTGTTATGGATTGAGCATGTTGAGATTCATCAGGGCTGGCTCGAGTAACTTCTCTTACCAACTTCTGGTTATTGTACCATGCTACCCCAGCAATGGCTGCACAAAATCAGTTTCTTCCCTATGTTAATACACTTCCTCCGTCCCAAAATGATCTTCCTACTTATATTGTAGTTACTACGAATGAACTTTGAGAAATAATCAAAGGGAGTATGTAATTATTTCATAGAACCCAAAGTTTTTTTTCTACACAAAATATATTGGGTGCACCTGCACCCTAACCCTAATGTGGATCTGCCCTAAGCATTAGGGCATATAAATGTGGAAAGATCCCACTGGAAAGAATATAAAACAATTCAGCATGCACCAACATAAGTGCAAACTTAAAAGAAAACTAATACTCCCACCATCCCATAACGATGGTCTCATTTGACTATTCAAACATTTTAACAACATATTTTCATTTCCATCACTAACCTTAATGAGATTTACTTATTACTCCATTACTCCCTCTTATTACTTGGTTGGCTCTCATCCTCACCTCTTTCCCTCTTCTTCCTTGGTTGGCAATTTTGGAAGTTTAATGCTTTTAACCTAACAATTTTGACAATGGGACTAACTTTTTGGGACAAACAAAAAGGGCGACTGGGAACATCTTTATGGGACGGAGGGAGTAGACAGCAAGTGACAGGTAGAAGTGCATCATAGAGATATTAACGAGTATCAAGCTGAGAAAATAAGTCAAGTGACCTAAAATATCAATCAACATAATCGCCTAGCAAAGAAAACACATCAAGATAAATAGACTTACCAATGGCAAAACCAAACAGATTGATGAGAGTGAGCTTTGTATCCGCAAATAGAAGGGCTGATAGCAATACAACCACCCAATCCTTGACAACTCCAGCCACATGAATAGTGTGTAGTTTATAGTGGGACAGAGAGTATCTCACTCTATATGTGTGTGTGTGTGTGTGTGTGTGTGTGTGTGTGTGTGTGTGTGTGTGTGTGTCTACGTCTATAAATGGATGCAATATACAGATGATTAGCATTTGCCACTATTGATAAGGTATTACCTTGAAGACTTTGGTGACTAAAAAGCATAACACAGACGAGAACACCATGTGTAGTAGTGTTAAGCCAAGAGGGTATGGAAAGTTTATTTCCTTTGATGACAAAACCCACTGCAAATCACAATTTTGTTAAATAGCGTTAGCCATCTGAAGCAATAGGGTATCTCGTATGTCTTTAAATGCCACTGAACAGCTTAACTGATATCTAAAAAAACAGCATACCTGAAGGCAATCAGAAGTTAAAGTAGAGACAAAGGCAACAGTACTATCATTCTAAAGATTCAACCTTTGCTCAGGAGTTCCAAACGTTGCCTATCTATTTAACGTCCATCCAAAATTGCCCCACATTGCCACAAATTGTCAATATTAGGAATGAAATTACCAAAATTGAAACGTTTATGGTCACATTGCAACTCCAGTAAAACTTAAGTGGACCAATATGCCATTTGCCCACACAAATATCTCTATTAACACAACCATAGCATACAAACTCAAATAATATGACACTAGTCTAAGCCAAGCTTCTTCCTTATACCCATAACATACTCATAAACCTTGTGAGGGTCAACTAGAGTCTTTGAAACACTTTCTTTCTTCTCCCTACACCTCTTTGTCCATTCAATCAACTTTGGACACTTTCCCTCTATGCTGAAATTTCCAAGGGTCTCATATGCATTAAACCAACTGTAGAAGGTTATAAGTGCAATATCTACAAACCCAAACTCCTCACCCCCAAAATATGGCCTGTCCCCAAGCTCTGCTTCCAGCAACTTGAGGTTGTCTATCATATCCTTCTTTCCTTTCTCATACTCTTCTCCCTTTGTGCTCAATATTTTCACTCCAGCAGCAAAAATCTGCATATTTATCAAACATTTAATCACAATTTACAATATATAATGAATAATAATCAATATGCAATTTACTGCCTATGTAAACACAATATCTTGTGAAAGTCAATTTTTTCTAAACGTAAAAATAAATAAATTATTATTCTAAAAAAAAAAAAAACAAGTTGAATGCGGCTTTAGTACTAATATTGCTAGTCAGTCCGTCAAAAACTCTTAATAGACTAACGTTGTTAGATTTAAACCCTAAATTAACAAAATTAAAATATTGATACACATTCTCTAAACTTTGAGCCAGTTGTCATTTCCCCTATATAAATACTCCCTCTCTCTATCCCAAAATGTTTGTCCCATTTGAATTTTTTTGTTGAATTTTGATCACAAATTTATGAGAGATTAATCATGTTCATGAAATTCTAAAAGTTGTTGATAATATTATTAATGGTGAATCAATAGAAATTTTTAGAATTTCATGAATATAATTAAATTGTCATATATTTGTGGTCAAAGTTCAACAAAAAAAAATCAAATGGACAAACATTTTGGGACGGAGGTAGTATATAAAATGGGAAAATTTGAGAAAATAAAAAAGATTACCTTCTGGTCAACGAAGTCTGCCCAGAACCTAGCTTGGGCTTTTTGATAAGGTTGTTTGGGCAACAATGGAGACTTGTCCTTCCAGACATCATCTATGTACTCAACAATAATGAGAGATTCACAGATCGGTTTGCCTTGATGGATGAGAACCGGTATTTTCTTGTGAACCGGGTTCATTTGCAACAGAAGTGGGCTCTTGTTCCACAAATCTTCTTCTTTGTGCTCGTACTGAATCCCCTTCTCAGCAAGGGCAATTCTGACCCTCATTCCAAACATGCTTGTCCAGAAGTCCAACAATACTACGTCGTCTTCACCCGCCATAGCTTCTTCAGCTTCGAATCAATCAAATCGAAAGAAAATTAGAGAAAGTTAAAAGAATTTGAGACTGATGAGTGAAATGGAAATGGAAATGGGAATGATATTTTAATTTTAATCAAGAAGAGTTCAGTTGACTTTTTGACTTTTGAAAAAGACCTACTCCCTCCGTCCCATTAGTATTAGCACAAACACTGTTTGCGCGGGAATTAAGGAATATGATATTTTAATAAAATGTTGTGAGTGTAAAAGAATGAGTGGAAAGAGAATGAGTGGAGGGTGTAATAAATTATAATGGTGTTGTGAGTATTAAAATAATGTAGGAGAGAGAATGAGTGGGGTTGGGTGAATATTTTATTAATATAAAATTTCCTTTTTGGGAGTGTGCAGATATTAGCGGAACGCCCAAAAAGGAAAGTGTGCTAATATTAGCGGGACGCCCAAAAAGGAAAGTGTGCTAATATTAGCGGGACGGAGGGAGTATAAAACAACTAATTTTCTTATATTTAAGTGATTTATATTTTTAAAAATAGCTTATTAAATACTAAATTACTTTTAATTTTTTCCATAATTTTTCTGAATTGTTCTGATTTTTTCTGATTTAAAAAAATAAATAGGAAAACCCGTTTGTCCCGTGGATCTTCAGATCCGGGCCAAACAGGCAGGCTTGGACTTCTGAAATGGGCCGGGCCGTGCCGGGTTTAGGCTCGTTTCATCACACGGTCTCACGGGCTTCTACCCGTTTCTGCCCACAGATGAGGTCCGTACGGACCTGACCGGGCCGGGTCGCCCGTTTGGCCATCTCCAACTCTATTTGTTCGGGAAAAATGTTTTCCAAAAAATATTTTTCTTATTTTACGGTGTTTACCAATTATCACTTAGGCTCCGTTTGTTCGGGGGAAAATATTTTACAAAAAACGTTTTTCTCATTTTTCGGTATTTGGTAAGCACCGAAAATGGAGAAAATGTTTTCCTCACTTTTCTAATTAAAATGACTTAAGAATTTTTTCTAATTAAAACATTTTTCGAAAAATGGTAACCATCACACACACACACACCTAATTTTTCATACACCACACACGTTACACACCCACATCAACCACCCCTCCCCATCCACTCATAAAAAATATTTATATTAAAAATATTTTTTACAATTCTTCCCTCCCCCCTCACCACCCCCACCCCCTGTTGGGTAATTTTTTTTAATCATTTTAAATTTATTTTTAACAACTCTCCACTCCTACCACCACCTCAAGGTCAACAAATTTTTTTTTATTCATTTTAAAATTATATTTTAACAACTCCCCACTCACAAGCAATTTTTATTTTATTCATATTAAAATTATTTGTTAACAACCCTCACCACCCCCAACCCACCCCCTCCCACGATCAAACTTTTTTTACTTATAATTCATTTTTTAACAACTCCCCCCACCTAGGGATGGCAATTTTGAACCGAACCGTGGATATTCGAACTGAACTGAACCGAAGTTGACGGTTATTAACTGGTTTGACTGGATATGGGGCGGGTAATGGAGAATAACCGAAATGAAAAAGTGGGGAACGGTTTGGTATTGATATTAGCATTACCCGCCTCATTACCTGAATCGAATGTTACCCGAACTGCTTATTTTAGGAATATAATTTTACTCTTATTCATATGCCAAAATCTTGTGAAAAAACTAGTTTTTAAACACTAAGCCTAACTAATAAGATGGCTGGACAATGCTAAAAACTAGTTTTTCATAACATTTTGAGAAAACTAGTTTTTCACAAGACCTACTCTATTCATATAAGTATTTCCCATGATATAGATAATAAATGGCTATTTCATAGGCATTTATAGCATTATTTTCATATCATTTACTTAGTTTTTAGTCTCATTTAGTTTGTATTTAGTATAATTTAGCCTCTTTTATATTATACTAGTAAAAGTCCGTGTCCGAGGACACGTTTTTTTTTTTTTAATTAAGCCCGTGTCCGAGGACACATTTTTTTTTTTTAATTTAAAAAAAAAATTTAATGAAAAAATGGGAAAGGAACAACTTAGTGAGGGCAAAATGGGAAATTTGGCACTTGAAACTGTTCATTGTACTGTAGCACCCCATTGCCATTTATACTATAGATTCTAGATTTTATACTTGTAGACACCCAAATTTCGTACACAGCTATTTAATTTTTTTTTATTGTAATCTAGTGAATCTTTTCTTATGTTTGTTGAATTGTGTCATAGACAACTATTTAATTTTTTTTTGAGTTCTTATGAATGTGATTATATGAGTTTAAGTAGAAAAATTATCATTTATCAAAGTTAATTTTTGAGTTTTTTTTATCGATAAAGTGTTTTAAAACAAAATATTATTTGACCAATTTCCCGCGAGGATTCCCCGATTAACTGCTACCCGTGGGGAATGGGTATGGTTTGGAAAATTGATTACCCGCTGGGGATTGTGACAGTTATGGGGCACAAAATTGAATTGAGAAATGGGGGTGGTACGATGTATAACTGCCCCGAACTGCCCCAATTGCCATTGGCCCACCCAACCTCACTCCCCTACTCTCGGCTACCCACCCTACCCCACACCTACCCCACCGCCAACCCTACCCTACCATCATTTTATCATTTACATTTCCCCCACCACATTAACTTACCCCTACCATACCTTACCTTACCCTACCCTACCCCACACCCACACACCTGACCTCTACTAATCCCCACATCCTACCCTACCACCCCACCTCCATCACCCTACTTCTAACTATATATTTCAACTTATCTCAAATTGTATTATATCGAAAAATATTTTTCTTTAACTTATTAAACACATGAAAATATTTTTCGAAAAATATTTTCCTTATCAAATAGGCGAAAACATGTTTATGTTATTTTTCAGAAAACATTTTCATTTTTCGGAAAATATTTTACGAGAAATCATTTTACGAAAGTATTTTTACGCGAAACAAACGAAGCCTTAGTTTAGTTTGTAGCTATAACCGCGGACCTCTTCTTCTATTATTCTGATGAGGGGTTATTTTGGTCATCTATTTTTTTATTGTTATTTATTTTAATTAAAAAATTATAATATTTTATTTAGAAAATAATATTTTTATTAAATTGAATATCAAATGAAATGTAGTATTTGTTTTTTAGTCAAATATAATGAAGATTAAATGTGATGTTTTTTTTAGAAATGGGAGAAATATTGGCAAGGATGGATAACTACATACTATCTTCGTTTCAAAATAAATGTTAACTAGGGTGATGCCCGTGCTCCGCACGGGATCTGACATGAATGTTTATTAATTAGCTAATTAAATAGACTAATGCATATAAAATATGATTGCAAGTGATTAGCACATTTATCATCTATAAATGAAATATAACTTAAACTCTTCATATTTTCAAAACAACTTATAATGATATTAGATATTAGTTACGTAAGACAGTACAATTCGATAAAAAATACGCAAAATAACAAATCATAAATATTAATTTTTATGAAATGTTATTGTTAAATAATGAAGCTAATTATTTCAACAAAAGAAATAAACATCCCTTTTTTTTAATATTATTATGAAACTAAAATCTATGAAAATGTATTTCATTATTAAATATTGGTATTGAAATTTTATTTTTAATATCTTTGAAAATTAAACTATTTTGAATCTAGTCATCATTAGTGAGGTTAAACAATAATGAATGTGATTCAATGAACATTACATTCTTTAAATCAAACACAAACATTCAAATTCTGCAACTCCATCTAAATTATAAGCATTATGTTACGTAAATTTATTCTCATTAATTAGATGTATGCATGCATCAAATTAATGGCTATGAACTTGCCCAATCTTTCATATTCCACCATCTATTATTGTAAATTGATTAGTACTTCTTTATTTCAAAATAAATGATGATTTTAGTGAAATTGTGTTTCAAAGTGAATTAATAAAAAAAACACTGTACCAATATTTTCTTTTTCATTTTTTCATATTTTATTATATAATTGCAAAGCTAAAAGTAAGAAAATGAATAGCAATATATTTATGCATTTTCTAACAGTCAACCTTTTTAAAACATTTCTCAAATGAAAAATGACTCAAAGTTTGAATATATAAATATTATCTATTACTATGTCTCTTAATGATTGTTATTGTAGAAGATTAATTTTATCCCAAAATATATTTAGTGTCCCTATTACAAATATGTTGGAGCAAGTATTTAATATGAAGATGGTGCTACACACTTGAGTTTCAATATATGTCAATTATATTTAACTTTCATTATTTCACTAAGTATTGTAAATTGTCTATACAATTGTAAAAGTAGTTAATGAAAGTAATTAATTTAAAAATTTAAGAAATAAAATTACAATGCAATAACAAATACTCCATTAAGGGGACAATCATATACGTTCCATCTAAACGTTTTTCCCTTATCTACTTTTTTTTTTCCACCTTTCTCTTCTTCATTTTTGCTAGGTCAATGTCGTTGGGGATTATTTTAAGATTGCTAAAGTTTGATGATGAAATATTGTGACATTCTTGATGCAAAATCTGCAACACCGAATATATAGAAGATATTAAAATGTACGTAATATAATCATTACAATAAATAAATAAAAATAAAATTAAAGAAATACAAAAAAAAAAAAATTCGATTCAATTAAATATAAAAAAATAATATTTAAGAATCAATATTTATTAAAGCGTCACATTTGTAATAGGGGGTATTGTTACCCCATACTTAGACATTACCATATCCATTAGTATGCAGGATCCTGTTTTCACCCCATATAGTATATGGTACATTGAATATCTTGTCTTCACCTAATATTGTATCTCCTGTTATTTATGTACAAACATAGAGACAATTTATTAGCACAAAGGCTAAAAATTTAATAACTTCATATTTCAGAGAAGAATACCTTTCATCTTGAATGACCGAATATTGCAACGAATTGTATTGACGGGCATAAACACCTTGACCAATAGCCCAATTAGTCACTACATAACAACAGGAAAATAATGAAAATATCAAAGAGTGAAACCTGTTGCTTTCAACAATTGACTAAATCGCAAACAAAGTTAAAAAGGAAGGGATTCAATGTAAGAAGTCCATGCTTATAAGCTCCATGTCTCTCTTTGCGTTGTAAGAATTTCATAGGCGAATCATCCTGAAAACTAATTTCTTAGTATGTCGGCCTTTGTAAAGCTGGGCAATGGAGGTTACACGTGAATCCATTGTCCTTCTAGGGTTAAAGTCGATGGGATGATGTGGGCAAATTAGTTTGCCAGCCAACGCGGTGCAGTAACCTATATTTATAGCCGAGAAAGTTCGTGTATTAAGTATAATTGATAGAGTAACTGTTGAAACCCTTTGCATTAACGGCCTTACAAATTCAACATAATTAATTCATTCTTGAAGTCTATTAAGAATCAGGTAGACGAAAAGCAGAAGGTCTCCACCCATAAATTCGAACTTGACCTTATTTGCAATTTCATGAACAATACAAACGTGAAGGTAGATAGTATTTATTTCTTGACTGTCGACATTATGCATTCCAGGAGTACAAATACATGCATGGGAAAATCAGTTACACGTAATCTACATTGAATTGGGAGGAGAAAATACTTTGCTATGTAATAACTGAAATGGTTCATGTGCCTTTGATAGATACAATTATTATATCACTTTGTATACATACCCTTTCATTATTTAAGTACAATGTATCTATAGTATAAATTAAATCCCTCCGTGAACAGTTTTATGAACAATTTCGGAGGGGTTTTTCCCTATTTTGCCCTCACTATTTAGTCTGTTTCCTATTTTGCTCTTAATTTGTGCTAAGACTTTGGGTTTGGGCTAAGACTTTAGGTTTGGGCTAAGAGTGGGCTTTAGGAGGGTTTACTTAAATTAATTAACTGATTTTTTTATTTTTTTTTTAAATTAAAAAAAAAAAAAAACAAAAACACACCCGTGTCCTTGGACACGGGCATATGTACTGGTATTCAATATTAGAAAGTGCAATAGAGATTTTATTCAATGTATCATAAGTTTTCATCTACTAAAATTTGAACCAGTAAATGTAACATTTTAAGAAGTTTAAATATCAAGAATTTAAATATCTTATCATAATAATAATTCATAATTGATTTATACAATGTATGCAGATAGAATAGTACTCTTAAATATCAAGAATTTGTATACGTTATCCTAATAATCATTCATTATTATTCAATACGTACATTATATACACATAGGATACTTTTAAATATCATGATTTTGAATACCTTATCACAGTAAGCATTCACTATTAAATTATACAATGTATACTAATAAAAGTAACCTGTACATAAACCCAGTGAATACCTATTCATATTATCAATTATGTGTACCTATTAGCGAAAATCCGACTTAGCAGATGAATGGCAAAGGGTATGCAACGTGGGAGGCTGAGAAGTCAGAAATCACCCTCTAATGCTGACTTGTAATCACCGTATTGCTTTTAGCCTACTTTAAAATACTTATAATATAGATTTTATATTTAAAAATTATATAAAGACACAATTATTTATTAGAGATATTTAATCACAAACACAAGTATTAATAATTGATCGAAAAATGACAAGTACACCTATACATATAATATTCAACTATTTATTTAATCACTATTTATGTACAAATTTGTTGTGCAATCGCAGCGGAAGCAAGAACACAAAACTCAAAAACACACAAGCAATCAATAGGGAAATCGAAAGAGAAAGAGAAGAAATTAATTGGGGTTTTGAACCTTGTTTTCTGTTTATTATTGTGCAATTAATCTCATGCCGTTTACATAGGTTACAACACATATATATATATTCAAAACCTAGCCCTAAACTGAGACTAATAACCAGAAAACCCACGGCCCAAAACACCCCCCGTCACCTTGAGGCGTGCGCCCCAAAACAACCCAGGCGTTCGCCTGACAAGCCAAACCACGACCTGAACCTACGGTACGCGAGGCGGCCGCATCACTTGCTACCAGGCGCCCGCATCAAACCCCAGCACCAAGGCTCCATCTTTCTGTCTTCAATGCGTACGCCTCACCCTGAATGGGGCGTCCGCCTCAAACCCAAAAGACCCAGCCATGGAAAATGAGCCACATCCAACAAAATTCTATAAAAATATTTTCCAACTTTAATATTAGTCACATTATCCCTCCCAAATTGATTTTTATTTTTATTTTTTTGCCTTAAAATGGAGTATAATTTTTCTTTTATTTTGTTTTCACTTTTTTTTTTATAATTTATATACTCCATCCAACCCATCTTACTTAAGATTCTCACTTCCAACATAAGAATTAAGAAATATTATAATAACAGAAGACGGAATGAGTGGAAAAGGTGTTATAAGTATGAAAAATAAAATAAGAGAATGAGGGAGAGAAATATTAAATAGATTGTTGTTGTTATTATAACAATTGAGTCTCATTGAATATAAAAATAATATAAACTTGTCACTTTGGAAAATAATAAGTCGAATGAGATGCTCAAAATGGCAAATTGTCTTAAATCGAATGAAACGGAGTATAATTTTTTAAAACTAAAAATTTAAAAGTGAATAACAAACTTTTATATAATTAGCCCTATATAAAGTAGGAAAACAGGGTCACAAACTTTTCACTTCATCTCTCTCAAAAGCAAGAATGAGTGAAGAAGTGATACTTCTTGATCTATAGGCAAGTATGTTTGGGACGAGGGCTCGAATTGCTCTTGCTGAAAAGGGTATTCCTTTTGAGTATAGAGAAGAGGATTTGAGGAACAAGAGCCCTCTTCTCCTAGAGATGAACCCGGTTCACAAGAAGATTCCAGTTCTTATCCACAATGGTAAGCCGATTTGCGAGTCTCTGATTATTGTTCAGTACATTGATGAGGTTTGGACGGATAAGGGTCCCTCAATGCTGCCTTCTGACCCTTATCAGAAAGCTCAAGCCAAGTTCTGGGCTGACTTTATCGATAAGAAGGTTTGCTTTAACTCATTTTTCTTTAAGGCATAAGTTCGTTTTTGTCTGAGTTATTTAACTTTAATCACTGTATTTTTTTATTAACATAAATGTTATAACAGATATATGTAGAAGACAGAAAATAAATCAATCATACAACACAATGATATACGTGGTTCACCAACTTGACTACGTACACGGGCAGAGGCAAGAATATTATTATCAACTGACAATCACCAAATACAATCTCTAATATAATGCACGAACTTCTTGATCACAATATTTCACAACTGTACCAATTATGTCGTGATCAGGCCTGAAACCGCCTAGGGCGCGATTGCCCCGTCCGCTCAAACAGCTCCCACGCGATCGCCCCAGAATGGGCGCGATCGCTCCATCTCGATAGAGACTTGGCGCGGTCGCTCCAGCTGCTTGTCACAGGAATTACCGATTTGTCCTTTTTTCAATCCCCTAATTTGTTCCCAAGTTAGATGACATCAAACCAACAAATCTCCACCTTGACATCTAACCTCCCGATCACAAAGCCAGAACTCCCCTCTGCCACACAGATGTGTTATGACAAACACCAAAGTTGTCCTCCGGACAACCAAAACTTTATCTTTCTAGACACTCAAATCGTGTTACGCCGAACACCAAAACACTTGTTGCAACAGTTAATCATACCTGTTCAACAAGTAAAAAAATGAATCCCCCTGGACACCCAAACTATGCTGCCCCGAGCATACCAATGTGTCTCTAAAACACCCAAATGTGCAACTGTAGTAGGCAATCAAAATTGCCCCAACCGGCAATTGGGCAAATTCAGTCGACATTGGATCTTGCCAACCCAAACAGATGAAGCGGCCATATCCGTGGAATCCCCAACAGTACATACCTTTTCCTTGATTCCTTCCTCGCTTCCCAATTGTGTGTGTTGACTTACTAACCGTGGCTTGTCAGTTCAACTCCACCTTGAGTAACTTGCTGCTACACCTGTTTGTCAACCACCATACGCGAAGTCATGTAACATGCTTCCTTCAAATGTGTCTCTACCATACCCTCTATTGTACGATGCTCGACACCCAAACCCAAAAACATAGATCCTTGGAGGACATATAAGGAACCTTGTTTTACCCATTTCAGAATTACATTCGAACCCCTGCAGACATTTACTGTTCCACCTTCACCTTTTAAAACTATATCCCACCTTGTCTAGCCGACTAAGCGATATCAGATTCTTCGTTACTTCAGGAACATGTCTAACCTTGTTCAATGTACATAAATTACCACCCAAAGTTCGCACCTTGATGGAACCCACGCCAACTACCTTGCAGACATAACCATTAGCAATATAAATATCATTCCATTCCGTCTACTCTTACGTTGTAAATCATTCAATGCGCGAACACATGTGATAAACCACTCCCCTTGCGGCACAGATCTCTGGTCTTGAGATTATTCTTAACCTTTTCCAAAGTGACCGTATTCTTACCTTTAACGCAGGAATCCACAAATCCTTCGTATGACAGTGGTAAAGAAACACACAACATAAGAGAATCATCCTCATCTTCAACCTTAACATCAATATTTCTCAATTCAAGTAATAAAAAATGTGAACCGATCTATATGATCCCTAATGGGCGTACATTCCATCATTTGGAGCGAATATAACTTCTGCTTCAGATACAGCTTGTTGGTCAATGACCTGTGTCAGATACATATCTTTCAACGCAGCCACAGAGCACCTCCGAAATCTGTATCTGCAAAATTCGCCAGAACATCATCATCTAAGCATCTAATGATTTTAGAGTGGACCCTCTTATCTAGCACGATCTGATCTGATCTTTTGTTTCCTTCTCAGTTGCCTTCCCCGAACCCTCTTCTGTTACAGCCGCTACAGCACCTGTGAACCTGCTACCGCTTTGCCATTTGAATCCTGACGATTCCTGATTGCAGCAGCCACCGGAGCCCACAAACCCTTGTCTCTCAACAAGGCCTTCATCTTGATTTGCCAAATAGAAAAACTATTATTCCCATTGAACTTGTCAATTGGTGATTCGATTCCTGATCCCATCTTCTTATTTTGCAGCAGAAAGCTCTTAGACCTTTATCAACCTGACCGACTTTGATACCAGTTTGTTATAACAAATCTATATAAAAAATAGAAAATAAATCAATCACACAATACAACGATATACGTGGTTCACCAACTTGGCTACGTCCACGGGCAGTGGGCAAAAATATTATTATCAACTGTCAATCACCAAATACAATCTATAATCTAATGCACGAACTTCTTGATCACAAGAATTCACAATTGTGCAAACCCTAGATTTAGAGAAACAGAGAGACAAGAAAATCCTTGAAACATCTAATATTATTGATCTCTATCACAATAGAAATTACATCATCAAAAACTGCTAGGGAATAGGGCTTATTTATACTGTCTAATCCTAATCCTGCAGGGTTTTTTAATCCTGCACCAATTCTACCGTGATCAGGCCTGAAACCGGCTAGAGCGTTGTCGCCCCGTCCGCCCAAACAGCTCCTGGGCAATCGCTCCAGCTCGACAGAGACTTGGCGCGGTCGCGCGCCCCATGCCCGCACGGTCGCTCCAGCTGCTTATCACAGGAATTACCGATTTGTCCTTTGTTCAATCCCCTAATTTGTTCCCAAGTTAGATGGCATCAAACCCAACAATAGAAACGGTCGTGTTTGGAAAATCCATCGGTCATAAATTTGCGGATCATGACACGGATTGGCCACGAATTATGGCACAAATTTGATACCGACACAAATTTAGTACTAAATGATAGAATCATTGAATGTCCCAACGATTGAAAATTGAGCTGAAAATCTTGTAGCACAAAGTTTACTAGTTGGAAGGTATCAAATGCATAAGTTTCTTAATTTTTTTGATTTAGTCACTCATACCTATTGTTTGTTGCCTACATATTAATGAGGAAGATCCACTGAACCAATTGGTCCAATATGTGTCCAATTCTTCTACCCAGACCCTATTTTAATATAACGAAACTGATAAAATTGTGTGTCTGTGTTGGCGTTTAAAACTCAGATATAATGGAACAATGGAGATATTAGAGAATGGACGTAACACGTGGGCAAGCACCGGAGAAAAAAAGGCGGAAGCAGCGAAGGAATTAATAGGTTCCCTTAAGTTGCTGGAAAATGAGCTTGGAAACAAGCCTTACTTTGGAGGCGATACATTTGGCTTTGTGGATATTGCGCTTATTGGATTTTATAGCTGGTTTTATGCGTACGAAGCATTTGGCAACTTCAGTGTAGTGGCAGAGTGCCCGAAACTGATTGCATAGGCTAAAAGATGCATGCAGAAGGAGAGCGTTTCCAAGACTCTGCCTGATTCTCACAAAGTCTATGATTTTGTTATGGCATTGAGACAGAAGTATGGAGTCAAGTAAATCTTGGATCGAAAGTTTTAGTTGGATTTTGTGTGGTTTAAGGTAATTGAAGTTTGATGCAGTTTCATTGAGACAGAAGTATGGAGTCAAGTGAAATTTTCAAATTGTAGATAGATAAACATAGGAAGACGCCTAGAAGATTTACTTTATTAAACATAAAAAGAAGTAGACACAACTAAGTATTTGCATTATTACACTCACAGCAACACAGACAATAGGACTCATCAGTTTTACACATAATACTTTGAAGCTTATTTGAGCCAAGTCAAAAGAGTATCATAGACCTTTTTAGGGTCAGGAAGTGACTTGGAAACACTCTCCATCTCCAAACACCTCTTTGCCCATTGAATCAACTTTGGACACTCTGCCTCAATGCTGAAATTTCCAAGGGTCTCATATGCATAAAACCAACTGTAGAAGGTTACAAGTGCAATATCAACAAACCCAAACTCCTCACCCCCAAAATATGGCTTATCCCCAAGCTCTGTTTCCAGCACCTTGAGACACCCTAAGAATTCCTTTTTTGCTGTCTCCTGCTCCTCTCCCTTTGTAGTCCATACTTTCTTAGAAGCATCATAAATCTGCATAAAAATTCATTTTAGTCCCAAAATTAGTTAGATCAGAGTTAGACGGAGGAACTAGGATAAATGAATACCTTCTTGTCAACGTAGTCAGCCCAGAACCTAGCTTGAGCTTTCTGATAAGGGTCTTTGGGCAACAATGGAGACTTATCCTTCCAAACCTCATCTATATACTCAACAATAATGAGAGATTCACAGATGGGTTTGCCTTGATGGATGAGAACCGGAATTTTCTTGTGAACCGGGTTCATCTGCAACAGAAGTGGGCTCTTGTTCCTCAAATCCTCTTCTTTGTACTCATATTCAACACCCTTTAAAGCAAGCGCAATTCTGACCCTCATTCCGAACATACTTGCCCAGTAATCCAACAATACTACTTCACCTCCCATAGCTTCAAATTAACAAAATTTACTAAAATTCAAAATTAGGTTTTAGAGAGAGAGAGGAAAGGAATTGATGAAGGATATGGAAATGGGAGTTGGAATTTAAAGATATACTCCCTCCGTCCCGGCGAAAGAGCCACAAAATTTGTCCGGCACGCAAAATAAGAAATGTGATGTAGGAAAGAGAAAAAGTTTAAATGTTGTGAGTATGAAAAATTAAATAGGGGAGAGAATGAGTGGGAGGTGATGTAAGAAAGAGAATGTTGTGAGTGTAAAAGTAAAGTAGGAGAGAGAATGAGTGGAGAGAATAGTGATTTAAGGTTTCCTTTTTGGGAAAGTGACTTTTTAAATGGGACGCCCAAAAAGGAAATAAATGGCTCTTTCGCTGGGACGGAGGGAGTAGAGTGAAGTAGAGTAGGGTTCTTTCTGGAATCTGGATGAAGCACGTGGAAGATGGAAGAAGAAAATCATGTACGCAACCTGTGTGGGGTATCCTTCTGGGACTTTTTTTTTTTTTGATAGAAAAATCATCGTTACCATTTACCAGCCGAGAATTTGAGTCATTAATTTAGAAAAATTGAGAGATGAATTTATCAGTTAGTTTTTATACTCAATTTTGAACAAATGAGAAATGAATATCTCATTTTTATGCTCAAGTGTTAACAAATGAAAAATGGTTTTCTCAATTTTTATAAGTGAAAAATAAAAAAAATTTATTTCTAAAATTTGAATTATATTATGATTGTACTTTTTTATTCGCCTTGACGATATTAAAACAATTGTTTCACATTATTTTTTTTGATATCTAAATATTGAGATATTGCATATTTTAATTTTGAAGAATAAAAAAGGAAGAAAGAGAAAGTGAGGAGAGTAGAAGAAAAGCGGCCATAGCAAATGCGCTTAGCACGGAGTTTCACGCGTGTATCACCTAGGGACAATTTGGTCGGTATTATTTCCAAAAACTTTTTAATGAGTTTAAAAAATACTTCTTTCGTTCCCGTTCACTTGGCACCAAAATGAATGGCACAATAATTAAGAAAAAGTAAGAGAGAGAAAAAAGTGTAAGAAAATGTTGTGAGTATGAAGAATTAAATAGGAGAGAGAATGAGTGGGAGGAATAATTAGGAGAGAGAATGTTGTGAGTGTAAAAGTGAAGTAGGAGAGAGAATGAGTGGAGGGAATAGTGAATATTCTTTTCCATTTTGAGCGATGTCAAGTGAAGTGGGACGACTCAAAATGGAAATTAGTGCCAAGTAAAGTGGAACGGAGGGAGTATACTCCCTCCGTCCCACTATACTAGACACCCAAGGGGTGTGTTCAAAAACCAAGGAAAAAGAATAAAATAAAAAAAATGTGTGATGGAAAATGAAGAGAGAGAATGAGTGGGGTAAATAGTAGTGTTGGTTGAATAAATGTGTGGTAGAAAATGAAGAGAGAGAATGAGTGGTGGGGTAGAGTGAATATAAAAATATAAAAACTTGATTATTTTTGGAAGGTGTCAAGTATAGTGGGACGGCCCAAAATGAAAAGAAGTGTCAAGTATAGTGGGACGGAGGGAGTATGTTGTAATTTGTCGTTTTCATTTGACCGAGAGAGATATACTGTATTGGTCAAAATCATTTTTTTTATCTGTATTTTGTCAGTGAAAGCTGGATTATTCCAAAGGGGGGCAAAAAAAAAAATAACCCCCTATAGCTCCGCCTATTTAGTGTAATTCAGATTTAGTCACATTTTTTATTTATTTTTTGCAAAGTGAATGTATGATCAAGATTTATTACGTGTGTTATATGGAATACCACAAATACTTTTTAGGTTCTATTTAATTTCAATTATGCACCTCATAAAATAGAAAACACTGGGACCCGTGCGTTATATAGAATACTAATACATGCCCGTGTCCAAGGATACGTGTTTTTTTTTTTTTTCTGTTTTTTTTTTAAGGGCAAAATGGAAAAGGAACAACTTAGTGAGGGCAAAATGGAAAATTTGACATTTGGTACTGTTCATGGCTTGTTGCCATTTATACTATAGATTGCAAATACTTATTAGGTTCTATTTAAAATTTTCTATTATAAGGAATAAATTCAACAACAAATAGCTTTTCTATGAATGTCGAATCCTCAATGCTAAAAGAGGAATATATAACTCATATCTGAAAATCCCTCAAATTGTTTTTCAGAGATTCTCAACTTTTAACATCACCTACATGTTGCCCACATCTGGGAGGATGAAGGAATTACTTGTTTGTCGTCGAGGAGGAAGAAGAAGAAGCCATTGTTATGGATTGAGCATGTTCAGATTCATCAGGGCTGGCTCGAGTAACTTCTCTTACCAACTTCTGGTTATTGTACCATGCTACCCCAGCAATGGCTGCACAAAATCAGTTTCTTCCCTATGTTAATACTTCCTCCGTCCCAAAATGATCTTCCTACTTATATTATAGTTACTACGAATGAACTTTGAGAAATAATCAAAGGGAGTATGTAATTATTTCATAGAACCCGAAGGTTTTTTTCTACACAAAATATATCATTGGTAGAAGAAACAAACTGAAACAAATTCAAAATCACAAATCTGGTTAAAGAAATCAAATAACAAAATACCACAACATAAGTTTTAGCATGCATCACATGGTTACAGATTCTATAGTTCCATAGGGGTATGAAGATAGATTAACATTGAAGTGTTCTCATTACTTTTACCAGAAAAGATATAGTGAGAAGAGTTTGCATGCTTCAGCATGAGAGTGGCCGATCCAAGATGTTCTCTAAGTGGGTGCACAAGTTACGCTACAAATAGCCTCAAAAGGCGCCAAAATGATGCTCACATTGCTAATTGAACCTAGGGCCACAAGGTTAAAACCTTGCACTCCACAAACTGAACTAGACAGGATAATTGAATTATAGGTGCACTCTGTTTACTTAATCTTTTTTTAATAAATGCCTTGTTAAATGTGATAAATATTGGGTGCCCCTGCACCCCAACCCTAATGTGGATCTGCCCTAAGCATTAGGGCATATAAATGTGGAAAGATCCCACTGGAAAGAAAATAAAACAATTCAGCATGCACCAACATAAGTGCAAACTTAAAAGAAAACAAATACTCCCACCATCCCATAACGATGGTCTCATTTGACTATTCAAACATTTTAACAACATATTTTCATTTCCATCACTAACCTTAATGAGATTTACTTATTACTCCATTACTCCTTATTACTTGGTTGGCTCTCATCCTCACCTCTTTTCCTCTTCTTCCTTGGTTGGCAATTTTGGAAGTTTAATGCTTTTAACCTAACAATTTTGACAATGGGACTAACTTTTTGGGACAAACAAAAAGGGCGACTGGGAACATCTTTATGGGACGGAGGGAGTAGACAGCAAGTGACAGGTAGAAGTGCATCATAGAGATATTAACGAGTATCAAGCTGAGAAAATAAGTCAAGTGACCTAAAATATCAATCAACATAATCGCCTAGCAAAGAAAACACATCAAGATAAATAGACTTACCAATGGCATAACCAAACAGATTGATGAGAGTGAGCTTTGTATCCGCAAATAGAAGGGCTGAGAGCAATACAACCACCCAATCCTTGACAACTCCAGCCACACGAATGGTTAGGGCACTTGTATGTGAAATCACTAGAAAAACTGACAGGTTGAGTGCAAAAGTACAGAGGGAATTCAATGTTAGCACAAGTGGTTGAAAGCTCCAAGACTGCTCATCCATCTTCGGCTTCTCCAGAAAAAGCCACGGAACAAATAGACAAAGAGCGCTGCATAGCGAACCAAGATTCTGCTCACATGGACAGAAATTTTCTCTACATAAACATAAAATGATGCCAAGAATTTATAATAAATTCTAGCCGTAGAGGATAAAGTACTTGCCTGCAGGGGCTAACATAGTACATTAGGGATATGGGGTTTAGTTTGAGACCCTTCCTTTTCACTAGAATTTCCATAAATATAAGCCTCAAAGCTTCTCCAACAACACCTCCCATTTGATAAACGACACCAATCCAGTTAATATTCATTTCACCATATGAAGCCACTAGTACTCCAAAACTTATCACGGACATTATGAGAAGCATCTTGCAGCTCATTGCTTCTAGTCCAGCTGCTACTCCAAGGATAAAAACAGCCACTGGCACTGCATAAGTCAGACAGATATCACTTGTTATCAGCATTGTTATCAATAAAATAACTTATACAATCACTCGAAGTCAGGATGTTGATCAAATCCAGATCGCACAACCAAGACCAGAGAGCGCTGATGACGACAATTAATCAAATGTCAACTTTACGAATGGTTTGACTCTTTGAACGCTGATCAGAATTGCTATAGAGCTTCAGTGGAGACTAGTTTTAAGTAGGTAGTGCCACAAAAAGACGGGAAAAGGAAAAAAATATACTTACTTATTGCTTTCAACATTTGTGCAAATGCAACAGATATGTGGAGGTATGCGGTGTTCCCAAGCCATAGAGTCATTGCAAACATAGCACCGATTGGCATGACTGAGGAGACATATCTGTATATTCAGATTTGGCTGCGTCAATTCATAGGTTTGTAAATTTACTCAAACAAAGGGTTAACCAGAAAGAAGAAAAGAAATAGAAAGAAGAATGAATTGGCAGTGGTTAACAATCATAAGTTCTCTCCTCTAGTTACTTGCATTGTAGAGAGAGTGAGTACATAGGAGAGCCTGAGATCTAACATTCTACTTCTACCTTTTCATCACTCATTTAGTTTCAAATAATTACAAGGTAACAAGGCAGTTTTGTTTCTAACAAACGTACAAAAGATTAGTCCATTGATTATGGATGTAATAAGAAAATACTCACATTTCTGCAGTCATTCCGTCTTCCAACTTAAAAATCTACGAGGAAATATAAACAAATGTTAGAGTTTCCTCAAGCCTAATATGTACAAATGTGCACGCAGAGACATACTCCCTCCGCCCACTGCAAACTACACACTTCCTAAAATGGAAATGTTTTATTACTTTTATATTAATGGGTCCCACATGTCATACTCACAACAACAATTCAATTATTATTCCCTATCCCACTTTCTCTCTCATAATTCACTTTTCATACTCACAACACCTACTCCACTAACACTTTTACTAAATCCCCGTGCAAATAGTAAGTGTATAGTTTGCAGTGGGACGGAGAGAGTATCTCTCTATGTGTGTGTGTGTGTCTACGTCTATAAATGGATGCAATATACAGATGATTAGCATTTGCCACTATTGATAAGGTATTACCTTGAAGACTTTGGTGACTAAAAAGCATAACACAGACGAGAACAGCATGTGTAGTAGTGTTAAGCCAAGAGGGTATGGAAAGTTTATTTCCTTTGATGACAAAACCCACTGCAAATCACAATTTTGTTAAATAGCGTTAGCCATCTGAAGCAATAGGGTATCTCGTAAGTCTTTAAATGCCACTGAACAGCTTAACTGATATCTAAAAAAACAGCATACCTAAAGGCAATCAGAAGTTAAAGTAGAGACAAAGGCAACAGTACTATCATTCTAAAGATTCAACCTTTGCTCAGGAGTTCCAAACGTTGCCTATCTATTTAAGTTCAAGGACTTAATATGCCACCACATTAACACTATTGCCATCCTTTTCATTCCACCCATACTCCTAATTTCTTAACATAATGGTTTGAGGCTTCCAAAACATACTGTCAGACCAAGCTTTGAGATATCTCTGCATAAGCTGGACTCTTTTATCCTAGTAAATGAAGCCCTATTTCTACGAGATTCTTTTCTGCCGTTTTCCTGTTCAGACAAATTATTGATGATGAAGTACTACAAACAATTAAATACAAGCTTGAGACAGAATACAGACATGGCCCCTATAAACCAACAAAAAATGTAACTGCCCATTGGCCATTGTATCTCAGCAATGCATATACTTTAACATTGATAAACCCAAAACCAAATATCAATCCGTAAAATCAGCAGTTTCTTCTGTAAAGACAACACCTTTAATATCCAAAGGACAAAAAAAAAAGGCCAACCTTTACCTACATAACATTTGAATTGGAAATTTTTGATTTTAAGATTCTACTCTACTAACCAGTATAATGACAATTAAATGAGTATCCTAGTGCCAAATGGGGAGAAAGCAAGTTTTCCTAAATCAAGACTAGCCAAAACTAACTAATAATTCAACTTAATTCAAGCAATTGCTGAACAAAAATGTTAAATCGCAAAAAATGAACAAGGAAAACCGACAAAGCACTCCAAGTGTTCGACGAAATGCACATATTGTAACAACACAATGAGTGAGAGGGTTGAGGGGGAGGGAAGAAGGACCTTGTTGAAGAAGATCTGACCGCTGGAGAGGGCGATGTAAATGAGGATGTAGGAGTAGGTTAGAACTTCTCCTTTGAAGAAATTTCTCATCCGATCCGCCATTACCGGAGTCCGCGCAATCACAAACACGCGGTCGGTGACGTCCACGGCGATGCAGCTTCAGGTTATATTAAGTTACAGAGATGGAGTGGGTGGGTGTGGAAAAGGGAAAGGGGGAAATTTTGGGTTGATTTAGAAGTAGGGATTAAATTAATCAAGTAATGATAATAAAAGAGTAAAGAAAGGGGATCAAATAGGGTAGGGTTGAATTTGACTGGTGGGTTTGCTTCCATGGGCGTGGAAGAGCAAGTTGTTGTTGCAGGGAAAGAGGGGCAAGACCACGGGTATGGTATGGACTATGGAAGTGCAACCCGTTTTGGCCAACGATAATCACACACATCACCTAATCAATAAATTAAAACTTAAATGAAGTTTTTACCAATAACAATCTCAAAAAGGCAAAAATCTCGTAAAAAACGCATTTTTTTTTTGTTTATCTTAAAAGAAAAAAGAAAACGTGTTTTTCACCTGTAATTCATTTAACGTACGATTCATACACACGATTTTCCGGTTCGGTTCTCAGCTATCTTTTTTACACGTACAACCAAAAATTTGACTTCCTTTCGTCATTTTCGCTATTCAATTTGATTTTTCGTAGTTGTTCTTCAAGAATTCCGTTTATTTTTCATCAATTTCCATCGATTTTACATCTTTTCCTACCTGTTTTCAGTTGTTCTACGAAATTATGATCGGTCAAACCAAATCAATCAGAAGCAAGCGTCGTAACGATAGTATGATTTTTAAAATGTATTATACTTGATTTTACTTCTTATCCGACATGTTTTCAGTCGTATTTTTCTTCAATTTCCACATATTGTTATGGATTGATGCACTGTCACATTATATTTGTGACACTGGCACTTTAAAAACACAAGCAATGGTTTTTTGAAAATAAGAAATTGCACTGGCACTATAGAAACAGTTGCACTGGCACATTTACTTACAAATATAAGTAAATGTTGGCACAATTGAAACTCTAACATTGGCACTTTTGAAACACTGATGCTGGTTTGTTGATACACTGATGCTGGCACTTTGAAACTCTAATGCTGACACTTTTGAAACACTGTTGCTGGCATTTTGAAACAGTACTGCTGGCACTTTGAAAATATAATGATGGCACTATAGAATCAGTTGCACTGACACATCTACTTACAAACACTTGCAAACACTTGCAAACACAAGCAAATGTTGGCACTATTGAGACTCTAACACTGTCACTTTTGAAAAACTGATTCTAGTACTTTGATAAACTGATGTTGGCACTTTGAAACACTGATGTTGGCACTTTGAAAATCTGATGCTGGCAATTTGTAACACTGATGCTGTCACTTAGAAAATATAATGTTTGCACAATAAAATCAGTTACACTGGTACATTTACTTACAAACACTTACAAATACAAGCAAATGTTGGCACTATTGAAACTCTAACACTGGCACTTTTGAAACACTGATGCTGACACTTTGAAAATATGATGCTGGCACTTTGTAACACTGATGATGACATCTTAAAACACTGATGCTAGCACTTTAAAATATTGATACTGACACTTTAAAATACTGATGTAATGTTTTTTTATATGTATTTTTAGGTCCATCAAAGCGTGAAAGGGATGGGGATGATGATAATTTTAGTAAGAAACCTACAGGGGGTGATAAATTTGAGCATTCTTGTACTTCTAAAAGACTTGTTGAGCTCTGTTTAACTCCAGATCAGAAGAGAGATGTTAGGGCAATTAGTTTTGGCTCTTTATTGAGTCTTGAGGTTAAGGTATTGTCGCTTATGCTTGTTCAGTTTCTTGTTGAGAGATTTGAACCAATAACAAGGATACAGCAAATTGATTCATCGAAAGAATATGTGTTACAACATCAGATGTTATTGATATATTTTGTCTACCAAGGAATGGTGCAAATGATAAGGTAAATCGATCATCCAGTTAAAATATGGAATTGAGAAATCGGTATTTTGAAGAATTTGGGCACACTAAAGATGGTCTTCCTACCTATAAACTTGTGGAACGCGTTTTCGAGTTACATCAAGGTGGGGATGAATTTAAACGCTTGTTTGTGCTATTTGTTGTTAGAATTTTTCTTGCTCTGATAGTTATGAAAACAATTGACGTGTCGTTGTTAAGCCTTGTAGAAGATGTTTCATAGATAAGGAAGTGTCAATATGTTTTGGATAAACTATGTGAGTGTGTTACGAAGTTTAAGCTACCTAATAAGAATTCAAAGAACTGTTGTGGATGTGTGATGGTCTTGGTGATTGTTTACCTTCACAGATTTCCATTTTAAAGGTTGAAAGAATCTACTGTTCGCCCTTTGATTCAGCATTGGAATGCAAATAAATTCAAACTGGTGATTGATTCTGAAGCTAAAGTTGGTTTGGGAAAGTTAAATTTTTCAGAAAATGATGTTTATCCTATAAGTACCTTTGGAGACGATTTTGTGGATGATATACCTGATGATTTTCATGAAGATATTAGTCCATTAATGATTGAAAGTGGTGCAAATAAGAGAAATGCATAATCAAGTGATGTAAGTAATGTCAATTTGAAATTCTTACACTGGTACTTTGAAATACTTATATTGTCACTATTGATTACTTGTACTGGCACAATTAATAACATGTACTGGCACTTAAAATAATGACACTGACACAATCATTTGGCTGCACTAGCATAATTGCACTCTGAAACTGGCACCAATCATTTGCTTACACTTGCACAGTTGCACTCATTCTTACTATTTTTCATTAATGTAGGCTGCTAAAGAGTCAGGGGTTATATTTAGGAAGGATCTTGATAATGCTGTTTATTCACATATAGAAAGATTTAAACTTATCAAGAAGGATAAGGAAAACAATGCAGCAGATGAGAAGGGGAAAGAGAAAGACAACGAGGGGGAGGGGGAGGAAGTAGAAGAAGATATTTTTAATGATGAAGATTTTTCTGAGATTAATAATATTGTTTCAGACCTTGTAAAGAAAATAAATGCTGATATAGGAAAAAAAAAGGTTCAACCCCATTATTCGACCTTTTTTCTCAGCAATCAGGTGAGGAAAAAAGAGAAGATACGGTTCAGAACGAACAGGATTTAAATGAGATTTTGCGGGGGATAGATGAAGTTTATCCCTGTGACACGATGTATGAAAAAGGTCAAGAAGATGATGCCAAACAGATTGAGAAAGATGTTGAATTTTTTTTTGAAGAATATAAATGAGAGTTGCTTTGGGAGTTGTTACGAGATGTTGAACGTAGGGTGCTCATTGAATTGTGGAGCAGCTAACGAGAAAGTTGTATACTGTTCTCGATTTATGATTAGCAACTCTAATGGTTTTCGATCAATGTTAAAGCTGAGGAAGGAGGTTGTTGACCTATTCATGTCTACACACTTTTCAAGAACTCTTAGGGGGTAAGATATAAATTTATGTTACACTGGCATTTATCAATACAAAACACTGGCCATTATGAACACAAACACTGGTACCTTTTATGAATGTATACACTTGTACGTAAAAGCATTTACTAATTTATTTTTCTTTTATAGAAAGTGTCATCCTATGAATACAATGGTCCATAGCTTATTACTTGAAGATATTTCGAGCTTGGAAGAAGACAGGCAAATAACTTCAAATACCATTTAGTGTTGGGCTTTACTTCTTAATAATGTGGAACGAAAGTCTGGTAGAATGAGGAAGTTTATCTATGGTTGTTTGTTAATTAAATTATATTTGTGTCCATTTAATGATTTTATTAATGTGTTTTACATGTTGCTTGGTTACAACGTACAAAGCAGAATCCTCAAAATGTTGTGCAAAAAGTTGGTGAAGAAATTACAGAGTGTTTGATACATTGGATTGAGCTTAATGTCAATGCTGCTGAGGGAATTGATTTGAGTGAAGTTAAATTGGTATGCATTGTAATTTTATAAAGACACACACTGGTACACTAAAAGACTAACACTAACATTATAAAAGACAAACACTGGCACTATAAACAACTACCATTGTCACTATAAACAACTAACACTGCAATTAGAAATACAAGTACTGGCATTTATAAATACATGTACTGGCACTTATTAACCCAAACACCGGTATAAAAGATCACTTTCATAGGCACAATAAGTTACAAACACTAGCATTAGAAAACACATGAACTGGTTGTAGACAATTCACTCACTGATACTGTTATTTTCTTGCAGTTCTTCTTGCCCTTACATAGAGGTGACAACAGAAGTGGCCATTACACACTTTATGTTGACAATACTAACAATTCGGTATCTTGACAACTTGCCGATGAATGATGAATAGGGAGAATATGTCAAGACTTGCTTATATAGCATGGTAATATTTTTTATTGATTTTTTTTTGTTTTTTTGTTTTTTTTTTTACCAAAACATCCATATTAATTTTGTTGATTTTTTTTTATTTGCAGCACGCACCCTTCAAACACTTCTTAAAACACATAAATCATCTGAGTGCTGCAAATGTGTCAAAGTTTCAGTTTGAGTATATGCCATTTGTATGGGTTTTGAAAGAAAATTGTGTTAATATAGACTGTGCAGTATACTTAATGGCTGAAATGAGACAATTTAATTGAACAATTTACTCATGCCCTGAGTTGTGTGAACACTCATCAACACTACGCATTAGGGCCGAGATTCTATCATCTTTAGTTCTTTGTGATATTAATTTTGTTAGGCAAAATTTATTGTTTGAATTAGAGTTGTTTTCTAACGATAAAAGAGCAGCCTGTGAATAAGAAAGAAGAAGAAGAGAAGATAGAAGAAGACGAGAATATAGCAGAAGAAGAAAAGGAAAGAAGAAGAAAGAAGAAGAAAAAAAAGGCTGGAAATAAGTATTTTACTAAGAAATCTAATAACAAATGAATTTCTGTTTGTAAAAAATATTTTTTTTATTTGAATTAGTGTTTTTTTATAAATGAATTAGTGTTATTTTTAACATTTTTATTGATAAAATATTGGCAATTTTATAATGTACCAATCCTCACTGTATTGAAACATAAGCAAATGTTGGCACTATTGAAACTCTAACAACACTGACACTTTTGAAACACTAATAATAATAACCCCATATTGATAATAATACTTAATATTTTAAAATTAAAGCACTCTCAAATCAACATCGACTTTAGCCAACATCCCAAAATATGAAAAGAACAATTTTTTTTAAATTTTCTACTTTTTTGGAGGGTAACACTATATACACTCCCCTATAAACCCACAATCTCGGAGAGATATCTACCCCCAAACTCAAAATATGCTATGTCCTCATAGCAAAGAGAACTAAAAGATGTCTTGGGTTCGAAGGATGATATGACACAACAAAACAAATAAATAAAGCAAATAAAACGTACCTACTTGAGTTGCCTCCCAATAAGCGCATTTGTTTAAGGTCGTTAGCCTGGCTGTTGTCCACGTTTGGACTTTACTTTTTGTCCTTTGGCCCACTTCATGGTTTCGCGGGTCCTTATTTTCAGATTATGCCCTATATATATTCCTCGAGCTTTGATATTATTTTGTGCCCAAGGAAATTTATGACGTTTCAACTTTTTGGGCTTCTTCACTTTCAATCATTCGCCACTTTCTTCACCTTCAAAAATAGGTGGAGGTACATGAATGATGGAGAAAAAATCTTTCACACTTTCGATGAGATGGAGAAGGTCTTCATTGAGGCATTGTTCGTCAATTTGATCGGGCCCAACCTCATCAATATTAACGCCCTCTTCATCTTTTAATTTCTCTTTCACCCCATCTTCTTCACTATCAACATCTTCATCAACAACCACACTATCACTAGCAGGAGATGGAGAGAGAATCGATAGTTCATCATTAATGGAGCGTCCTCCCATTCATAATGTTCAAGTTGGATAGAACTAGTATCTTGCTCACAACCTCTCAATGCTTCTAATATTTTAGTAACTTGTGCTTCCAACTTATCCATGGTTGCACCAAATTGTTGTTGTTATTAATGATTTTCCTCCTTCAATCTTGTCAGAGCCTCTTCCCATGATAGCTTTTTAGGTTGCGGTGGATCATAATAATGTGGCTCATAATTGTTTCATGCCCGGCTTGAGCGGTTTCCCCTCCATTGTGTATAACAATTGGGGGAATAATCATATTGTGGTTGTCATGGCTGGAACGAACTCCTTTTGTAATAACCCGAATTTTGGTTTTTCTTTTATTAATTAATTTGACCCTTTTTAATTAATAAATGCTTAATTTAATTAATTGTTTTCTTCCAATTAAAATATTTGTTATTCCTTGTATTAAATGGATTAGAATGGTGGACTTGGTTATTGGGCTTAAGTTAACCTTCTTGGACTTGGAAAACCTAATTAGCCTATGATTGGAAAACCCAATTATATAAACACTTTTGTCTAACCCTAGGAGCCTCATTATATTTTTTTAAACAAGAGAAATAGAGAGAGAGAGAGCAACCGGGAGAGAGGGAGGCGGCACAGAGGGTTTTCGGCAGAGAGAGTTTGGCCGAGAGAGAGAGGGAAACCAAGAGAGGAGAGAGGAGAGCTAGGAGGAAGAAGAAGAAAAACACTTCTTCATTGCTTGGAAGATTCAACACCAAGGTAAGGATTCGAATTCGTCTTGCTATTATTCATAAAGCCTAGAAAATCCTAGAAACTCTTGAGATTAGATTAGAGTTTACATTATTGATATTGTTGATTAATTGAGGATTAATCTAAGTATATTGCATTGATCGAATTATTGTATGAAAACCTAATATTGATTAGGGTTCGGGTATGTAATCAAGGGTGTTAACCTAAGGTATTACATGCTAGGATTTTACAAAGGATTAGGGTTTTGTGTGTGAGTATGTGCCGTGTGTGTGTGTGCGGTGTGTGTGCTGCGTGTGTTCTGGCTGTAAGTAGCGTGTGTGTGTGTGCTGCCGTGTGTGGCAGGAAGTGTGTGTGCCGTGTGGGTGTGTGTGTTGGGGTTAGTGTGTGTTTGTGTGTGCTGAGAAAGGTGTAATTAGTGTGTGTAAGTTAGATTAAAGAGAATTAAAAAGGATTTAGAACTTAAAAATCCTAGTGATATTTTGATAAACCTAAAGGGGTTAAAGGTTAATCTTTAAAGGAGTTAAAAGAGGATAAATCGTAGGTTAACGAGACTTTGGAAGTAGTTTGGGTTAAGTAAATGAGTATTACTTCTACCCTAAGATATATGTTTGCATGATTGTAGATTCGTGCGGAGATTATTGTTAGAAGCGTGCAATCACCCGAGGTAAGGGATTACGTTCTATAAGTGTTTGAATGTTTTCAATCATTTGTAATAGGATTCCTTGAATTCATTAAGTATATCTTACCCTTGATAAGTATTGTTCAATGGGTATCCATGATAATTTGAATTGTTTATTGCATTCTTTTACCTATGAATAGATTGTTGGATCTTGCTATAAATGTATATAGCTAGTATGGAAATTGCTATAAATGTATATAGCTAGTATGGAAATTGCTATAAATGTATATAGCTAGTATGAAATTGCTATAAATGTATATAGCTAGAACAACCTGTTATAAATGTATATAGCTAGTTTTGTCTTGTCCCTGAAAAAGGACTTGACATTTATATATCTACTTTATGAAGTGATCACCCGAAAAGGTGTATCGAAGTCACCCTAGATTAAAGGTGCACCATTACTTGGAATTGACGGACTATGTGTATACAGTCTTCATCTTATTTATTCTTATGAAAGTGCCACTATTTGTTAATTGAAAAGTATTATTCACTGTTGTTCTCGTATCTAAACCATATATTGTATAAGCCATTCTTTCGTTGAGTATTCGTTTGAACTCTGTTTGTTCCGGTCATCTCTTCCTAGAACACGAAGAGATCCCGTATGAACTTACTGAGCATTTTTCGCTCACCCTTTCTTATTCTTTCCCCTCCCAGGTAATAAATGAATGGAGTGGATTGAGCGCATGGATAGCGGCTTAGCAATTATGGAGTTATATTTATTTTGAAGATAATAAGTACTATTTAGAGCTAGTGGGTTGTACTAGCCGTTGGTTATTTAATGACATTTATTGATGTAATACTTTAGGGTTACCGTTGGAGCATTTTATGGGTATTATCTATGTTTTGGGGTTATTATTATAATTATTATGAATTATGGAAATTTAGGGTCGTTACAGTTGGTATCAGAGATTTGGCTTTAGGTCACATGGGAGATCTTAGATTTTTAAGTCTATTAGAAGAAAGTAGTACTTAACTATAATTTGGCCTACCTAGAAAGTATTTTGGGACGAAAAATTTTAGGATACAATTGCTCTAAGAGTATAACTATGAATCCTTGTGAAACTAGGGAATTATATTTAGGATATGCAAACTATTACTTATGATTTACTATTCTGTATTTTGAGGTTTATGAAGTACTGATGAGTGATTTATTGTATTGAAGGAAATGGAAGCAATTAGGAAAGTTTTGAGAAAAGAGCAGAGAGAGACTGAGGATTGAAGCTGTAGTGAAAGTGGCACAAACGAGCGAAGACTTGGAAAGGGCAGAAGAAGAGTTAATGCAGACTAGGAAAGAATTAATTAAGACAAAAGAGTGGGTTGCTAAGATTAGGGAAGAGACTTACACATATTACCACGAGTTGCAGGATCTTAAGGCTGCTAATGCTAGGAAAGGGAACCAAATAGAACCAGTGGTTCCTACCATTCAGAATATTGAAGAAGTAACTGTTAAGAATCTTGTTGAAGACTTAGAAGGGACCGAAGCGTCTCCAATCATGATTGAAGATGATGAGGAAGAGGAAGTGACTAGTGGAAAACCTAAAGGAAGTTTTAGGAAGAAAGTGAGATTGGAAATGAAAGGTGGAGTGATTTGGTTTTAAATTCTAGAAAGGAGAGTAGTTAGTAGTTAGAATTAAAGAACTTATGAATCAATCGTTTTTTCATTCAGGTTTTATAAAATAAAACTTTTCCGCATTTTGATTTATGATTGCTTGATTTTGTTCCTTAAATGTTAATTGAGTGTGTTAATGGGAACAAGAAAGATTGGTCTATTGAAATGACCAAGGTGTATGATAATCGGCTTATTTAAAACGGCCAAGTGTGATTAATTTTGGGTCTAGTAAAATGACCTATGAATGTGTTAACCGATCTATTGAACGATTGATGGTCTAGTGAATGGACCGATCGCATAATGGAAGTCTGTTGAGATGACATAATTTAAGTGAATCCTATAGGAGTAGCAAGTATGAGTATTAGTATTGTCGGTCTGTTGAAACGACCAATAAGCTTGTTGAAACGATTTATGATTGTAATGCGGGTCTATTGAAAAGACCAAGGGTCTAGTGAATTGACCTATGACTTAATTAAATGTTGAGTCTGTTGAGACGGCCTATGTTTATAGTATAAAAGTATTAATCATTGAGTATTACTAGTATAGGCGTGAGTAATAGTGCCTTGTATTAGTAGTACTGATAAGTATCGTGAGAAAGATGGTGCTGTAAGTGATTACCCAAGTATGAATTTTAACAATCGAAGAATTGGGAAAAAAAGCGAGGTTCGTGGTCAAGGATATGAGGAAAAGTATGAAGTGTGCGAAGGGAGGCACAAGACTGATAAGTGTCGGTACAAAGAGAAGAAAATGAATTTGAAACCTGAGGCGTTAGAAATACCTCTCGTGATAGATACTCTGATTAGAGACTCGATTCCTATTTCGTCTATGTGTAATATGTGTCCTTCGAAAATAGGAGATAGAGAACTCGAGGTTGATCTTATAGAAGTAGAGATGAACAAATTTGATATTATCTTAGGGATGGATTGGTTAGCTGCTTACCATGTAAAAGTAGACTGTTTTAAGAAGGAAGTACAATTTAAGTTATAATCTGGAGAGGAGTTCTATTTTCAAGGAACAAAACTGAGAAGTCGATTGGATCTTATATCAGTAATGAAGGCTCGAAAGATGCTAAGGAAAGGGTGTGAAGGGTTCTTAGCCTACATAGGCGAGACGGACGAGAAAGAAGTGAGCATACATTCTTTGTCAGTGATAAAAGATTTTAAGGATGTGTTTCCAGAGGAATTGCCAGGAATACCACCGGAAAGGGGGTGAAATTTTTCATAGACTTAGTACCAGAAACCGCACCGATACCGAAGGCACCGTACATAAAGGCACCGACTGAGCTTAAGGAATTGAAGGATCAACTACAAGAATTGTTGGATAATGGGTTGATTAGGCCAAGTGTTTCACATGGGGTGCACCAGTGTTGTTTGTAAAGAAAAAGGATGGATCGATGAGAATGTGTATCTACTATCGGGAGTTGAATCGAGTGACGGTTAGGAATCAGTATATGTTGCCAAGGATTTATTACTTGTTTGACCAACTTCGTGAAGCGTGTTATTTCTCGAAGATAGATTTGAGATCGGGATATCATCAGTTGAGAGTAAAGAAAGAGGATGTTGCGAAGATGGCCTTTAGGACAAGTACGGTCATTATGAGTTTTGGGTTATGCCGTTTGGGTTGACGAATGCGCCAGCAGCATTCATGGAATTGATGAATAGGATATTTCAGGAGTTTTTGGATAAATATGTAATTGTATTTATAGATGACGTCTTGGTGTATTCTAAGACTAAGGAGGAGCATGAAGAGCATTTAAGGTTAGTACTGTGGATCTTGAGGGAACAAAAGTTGTATGCGAAATTCAAGAAGTGTGAGTTTTGGCTAGAGAAAGTAGCATTCTTAAGGCATGTGGTGTCTAAGGATGGAATTGAAGTAGATTCGGCGAAGATAGAAGCTATAGTGGATTGGGAGAAACCAACTACAGTCAGCGAGATAAGAAGTTTCTTGGGGTTATCATGATACTATAGGAGATTTGTTAAAGTATTTTCGAAGTTGTCAGGACCGTTAACGAAGTTAACGCAGAAAGGAGCAAAGTTCATTTGGTCGGAAGAATGTGAAAAGAATTTTCAAGAGCTGAAGAGTCGATTAGTGTCCGCACCAGTTCTTATAAGTACCATCAGGATTGGACGGATTTGTGATTTATAGTGATGCTTCATTGAAGGGATTAGGTTGTGTGTTGATGCAGAATGATAAGATGATAGCTTATGTGTCAAGGCAACTAAAGGACCATGAGAGGAATTATCCAACCCATGATTTGGAGTTAGCAGCTGTAGTGTTTGCTTTGAAGATTTGGAGACATTATTTGTATGGGGTGACATGTCAGATTTACACGGACCATAAGAGTCCTAAGTACATTTTCACTCAGAAGGAGCTTAACATGAGGCAAAGGAGATGGCTAGAATTACTTAAGGATTATGATTGTACCATTTTGTATCACTCAGGGAAGGACAATAAGGTGGCCGATGCTTTGAGTAGGAAGAATCGAGGAACCTTAGCGATGTTAATTTCTAAGGGGGTAAGTGCATGGATTGGCATTGAGGTTTCGAGTATAGAAGTGAGAGTTAAAGGGTATTTGGCTCAATTGGGTGTTCAGCCAACACTATTAGACCGAATCAAGGAAGCACAAGGAATAGATGAAAAACCGTGAGGATACATTAGAGTATGGCAAAGGGAAAGGTAATAGATTTTCGTATAGAAGACAATGGGATTTTAAGGTATCAATCAAGAATTTGGGTACCTAGCGACAAGGATATAGGAAGAGAGATTATACAGGAAGTGCACTGTCAAAAGTTTTCTATACATTCTGGGAGTACGAAGACGTATAGGAACCTAAGGGAAACATTTTGGTAGAAATAATATGAAGGGAAATGTAGCAGAGTTTGTATCGAGATGTCTGCTATGTCAACAAGTGAAGAGTGAACACCAGAAACCTACAGGATTATTGCAGTCGTTACCAATTCCGGAATGGGAGTGGTAGGATATAGAAATGGATTTAACAGTTGGACTACCGAAGACGTTGAAGGGTTATAACGCGAATTGAGTTATAGTGGAAAGACTTGCGAAGTCGGCCCACTTCTTGGCTATTAAGGTGACATATATATTGGAGAAGTTGGCTAAGTTATATGTTGATGAGATCATGAAGTTGCATAGGATATCAGTTTCGATAGTGTCCGATCGAGGTGCGAGATTCACGTCGAAGTTTTGAAAGAGTCTACAACAAGCATTGGGTACCTAGTTGATGATGAGTACATCTTTTCACCCGCAGACAAATGGACAGTCAGAAAGGACTATTCAGACACTTGAGGATATGTTTAAGGCTACGTCATTGGATTAGCGAGGAAATTAGGGCGAGCATTTGATGTTAGTAGAATTCGCTTACAACAACAGTTATCACACTAGTATTGGTATGGTACCGTATGAAGCATTATATGGACATATATACAAATCACCTACTTATTGGAATGAACTTGGTGAGAGGAAGTTGTCTGGACCAGAAATTATTCGAATGACCACAGATAAAGTACAACAAATTCGAAAATGGTTATTGACCGCTCAGAGTATATAGAAGTCGTATGCAGATTGCCGACGACGTGACTTAGAATTTCAGTTGGGGGATCGAGTATTCTTGAAGATTTCGCCAACAAAGGGAGTTATGAGATTTGGTATTCGCGGGAACTTAAGTCCGAGATACGTGGGACCATTCGAGATTTTGGAACGAGTAAGGTTGCTGGCTTACAAGTTGGCCTTACCACCTGTGCTTGCTGGTGTGCATAATGTGTTTCATGTCTCGATGTTGAGGAAGTACATCTTTGACCTGAGTCATGTGATTGAGTATAGGCAGATGCGATTTCATGCCGATTTGAGTTATGATGAGCAACCGGTGAAGATTGTAAACCAGAAGGACCAAGTGTTGAGAAAGAGAATAATTCCTTATGTGAAAGTGCAATGGAGCAACCACAGGGAAAGAGAAGCAACGTGGGAGCTCGAGAGTGAGATGCGAGAGTCGTATCCCACCCTATTTTTCAATTGAGTGCGTTTGGTTTGGAGGACCAAACTCTTTTAAGGGGGTAAGAATGTAATACCCCGAATTTTTGGTTTTTTTTTATTAATTAATTTGACCCTTTTTAATTAATAAATTCTTAATTTAATTAATTCTTTTCTTCCAATTAAAATATTTGTTATTCCTTGTATTAAATGGATTAGAATTGTGGACTTGGTTATTGGGCTTAAGTTAACCTTCTTGTACTTGGAAAACCTAATTAGCTTAGGATTGGAAAACCCAATTATATAAACACTTTTGTCTAACCCTAGGAGCCTCATTATATTTTTATAAACAAGAGAATTAGAGAGAGAGAGAGCATCCGTGAGAGAGGGAGGCGGCACAGAGGGTTTTCGGCAGAGGGAGTTTGGCCGAGAGAGAGAGAGGGCAGCCGAGAGAGGAGAGAGTCGAGCTAGGAGGAAGAAGAAGAAGAAGACTTCTTCATTGCTTGGAAGATTCAATACCAAGGTAAGGATTCGAATTTGTTTTGCTATTATTCATAAAGCCTAGAAAACTCTAGAAACTCTTGGGATTAGATTAGAGTTTACATTATTGATATTGTTGATTAATTGAGGATTAATCTAAGTATATTGCGTTGATCAGATTATTGTATGAAAACCTAATATTGATTAGGGTTCAGGTATGTAATCAAGGGTGTTAACCTAAGGTATTACATGTTAGGGTTTTACAAAGGATTAGGGTTTTGTGTGTGAGTATGTGTCGTGTGTGTGTGTGTGGTGTGTGTATGCGGTGTGTGTGTGTGCTGCGTGTGTTCTGGCTGTAAGCAGCGTGTGTGTGTGTGTGTGCTGCCGTGTGTGGCAGCAAGTGTGTGTGCTTTGTGGGTGTGTGTGTTGGGGTTAGTGTGTGTTTGTGTGTGTTGAGAAAGGTATAATTAGTGTGTGTAAGTTAGATTAAAGAGAATTAAAAAGGATTTAGAACTTAAAAATCCTAGGGATATTTTGATAAACCTAAAGGGGTTAAAGGTTAATCTTTAAAGGAGTTAAAAGAGGATAACTCGTAGGTTAACGAGACTTTGGAAGTAGTTTGGGTTAAGTAAATGAGTATTACTTCTACCCTAAGATATACGTTTGCATGATTGTAGATTCGTGCGGAGATTATTGCTAGGAGCGTGCAATCACCCGAGGTAAGGGATTACGTTCTATAAGTGTTTGAATGTTTTCAATCCTTTGTAATCGGATTCCTTGAATTCATAAAGTATATGTTACCAAGTGGCCGGTAGTAAATAGTATTCTTATGACATGAGCGTTCTTTGTATTATCTTACCCTTGATAAGTATTGTTCAATGAGTATCCATGATGATTTGAATTGTTTATTTAATTCTTGTACCTATGAATACATTGTTGGATCTTGCTATAAATGTATATAGCTAGTATTTGCTATAAATGTATATAGCTAGTATGAAAATTGCTATAAATGTATATAGCTAGTATGGAAATTGCTATAAATGTATATAGCTAGTATGAAATTGCTATAAATGTATATAGCTAGAATGGAACCTGCTATAAATGTATATAGCTAGTTTTGTCTTATCCCTAAAAAAGGACTTGACATTTATATATCTACTTGATGAAGTAGATCACCCGAAAAGGTGTATCGGCGTCACCCTAGATTAAAGGTGCACCATTACTTGGAATTGAAGGACTATGTGTATACAGTCTTCATCTTATTTATTCTTATGAAAGTGCCACTATTTATTAAATGAAAAGTATTATTCATTGTTTTTCTCGTATCTGAACCAGATATTGTATAAGCCATTCTTTCGTTGAGTATTCGTTTGAACTCTGATTGTTCCGGTCATCTCTTCCTAGAACCCGAATAGATCCCGTATGAACTTACTAAGCATTGTTTGCTCACCCCTTCTTATTCTTTCCCCTCCCAGGTAATAAATGAATGGAGTGGAGTGGGCGCATGAATAGCGGCTTAGCAATTATGGAGTTACATTTATTTTGAAAATAATAAGTACTATTTAGAGCTAGTGGGTTGTACTAGCCTTTGGTTATTTAATGACATTTATTGATGTAATACTTTAGGGTTACCGTTGGAGCATTTTATGGGTATTATCTATGTTTTGGGGTTATTATTATCATTATTATGAATTATGGAAATTTGGGGTCGTTACATCTTTCTTGTATCTGTGGAGAATACTCATGAAAATATATCCTAGACGGACAATCATTTGTAGCATGAGAGTATAATCCACAACAGGAACATGAATCTTGTAATATATTGGCATTAGGCGAAGCACTTTTCGCATTGAACATAGCAATTAATTGTTTAACTTGCCCGGCCAACTTCTCATTATAATTAGATTCATGCATGACCTTTAATTTTCAAACAACTTAAAAAAAAGAAATAAAAATAAAATATTACAAGAAAATTATTTACTCTAAAAAGAAACTAATAAGAGAAAACTATTTACAATACACTAATAAAATTAACTTGTTCGCAACACAAGTCCCCGGCAACGGCGCCAAAAACTTGATGGAGGAAATCTTCCTCTTATTTTAAATACCTAGCAAGTGTACTAGTTACCGTTGTAGTAGTATGCACAAGCAAGGGTCGAATCCATAGGAACTAAAGTAGAACAAGTGTATTTTATTAGCGTAAAGTAACCAAGGGTTTTTTTATTTGTTTGAATTATTAATCTAAGAAAGCAAAATAAATAAATTAAAGAAATCAAGAGAACAAGGGATTCATGGATTGGGGATCATAACAATTATCACTTTATGCTATTTAATATCATGTAAAAAAGATTCAATCTCATTCTTGGGTTCATTCACAAAAATATAGATTCACAAGAACATAAGAACCTAGATTCAGATGAATTCCGCTAGGTCATCAATTGAATATATTCTTCTCAACAATGGTCAAATTACAAAATACAAATCATACACGCTAGTGCAATGGTTTATATCCAAATAAATTCAAGATATCAAAAGTATATTCCGCTAGGTCAATACAATTGATCTCAAAAATAATATTTAAGAATGTTGAGAAGAACAAGAACGAGAGAGAGATAGAAAGAATTAAAACCCTAGCATAAAGATCTAATTGTTACTTACCTCGATCCACGAATCAAATAAATTAGCCTTGAATGATCATTAAAATAAATAAACAAAATCTTGTCCTTGAATCTTCAAAAATTAATAAAAACCTAAACTATGTAATATATGATAAGGGGGAAGAAAAGATAGAGAGAGATTAAGAAAACCTAATCTAGGGAGGAGGGAGGGAGGTGAAAATCCTAATTGGAAACCAATTTTGTCAAAAATCCAAGTCAAATTAGGATTTTGCCGAAATCTGTCACTGATTCTGTTGAAAACGGCCTTTTATTTTATGACGGACGAATTTCGTCACAGATTTTCCGTCGCTGAACTCCAGGCCATGGCGCGGTCGCCCGGCCACCCTAGGCGCGGCCGCCCCTTTTCTCTGCCTAAATGGCACGTTCGCTCGGCCAAGGCGCGGTTGCTCCATGCTTGTTGCCCCATTTTCTCGGCCATGACTAGTTTCCTCGGCCACCTGCTGCCCCTTGGCCGGCCACACCCTGTTTCATACCCAGAAAATGCCGGCCAACCCTTAGCTTCAGCTGCAGTCCTTCCACTTCAGATAAGTTGCAGTTTAGCCCCTGAACTTCATAATTTCAGTTTAATCCTTGTTTTAACCTATTTTCACTTTGGTCCCTTCTTTTATAAGAATTACACTTTGGCCCTTAAACTTTACAAAACCAGATTACTCTCATATTTTCCATAATTCCAGTTTGGTCCCTAAACTTCCAAAACAAGCTTAAATCCTCCATTTTCTCAGTAATTGCATTTCAACCCCTGAACTTTCAAAACACTAACAAAACACGTTAAATTCCCAAGGTTTCGAGAATCAAATAAGCTAGGAAACATATCTTTTGGATGGGTAAAACCACATCCATCAGAAGCCAACAAGTCAAACAACTAATGTTGTTTACAAGGAAATTTTCCAAAATTTGTAATATTATTACATTAAGTATGTCTAATTTATTGGTTGATTTATCGAAGTAGTATAGTTGTTTATTTTCTCATTTAAGTATGTGTAATTTATTTCAAGAATGTAGTCTAAACTTTGTTTAAAATTTTCTTGACATAAAGTCTAAGAGAAGAGTCAATTTAATATTTATCCTTATATTTATATTTACACTTTTATTTATAACTCAGTTTTTGTCAAAGTGTTATGGCCGTGCATTTTACGCATGGGTGTTACACTAGTTAGATTGATAATAACACTTGCACTAGAGAAACAGGTGCTGGCTTATTATATTAGAAATACTGGCACCTTACAAACACTGACATCTTTTTTCAAAAGCAAGGACTGTTATTAAACTAGTACATTCACTGGCATATGTAATAACAAATGCTGGCTTTTCAAAAAAGTAACACTGGCACTCCAAACATCACTCACCGGCACTTCAAACAACAAAGTAACATTGACACTCCAAACAACACTCACTGGTACATATAATAAAAAAATGACACATTCAAAAACAAACACTGGCACATTATTAAACAAATATTATACTACAAAACCAGTGAATGTTAACACCGGCACATATAATAACAAACATTGGCACTTTAGAAAAATAACACTGGCACTTCAAAAAAACACTTACTGGTACTTCAAAAAATAAATAATGGAACTACAAAAGTGTACTGTCATTATATAAAAAAATACTGGCATTATAAAATTGGCTTACCTGTTTCGTGACTATCATCAACTACTTGAGTAATTTGATCAATTACAGCAGTAATTCAATTATAATGTTAACTAATCAATTTTTGTGAGTGTACTGGCACTTCGAGCAATGAAGACTTCGAATAATTATCAGTTTTATTTTCAAAATCATGTAAGCTCATCTTAACATAATCAAAAATCGACTGGATTGAATGAAATAATTAGGAATGATTGTAAATATATCGATTGATAATTTATAATGAAGAAGTTGGTGTATTGAATTATATAGTATCTCAATCGACTGATACATAATAATTTTCGATTGAATTCTGCTTTATCTCGATAAATTTCTCTGTTGCGGCGTAACTGTGTGTTTTACTGTGTGTGTTTGTCGGATTTGAGTTAATAAAATGTTGTTCAATTTTGTTAGTGAACCGGTCGTCCGGTTCAACATGCGTATTATAGATTTAAATCGGGTCAAAAACTAGTTTTTTCATAACATCATACTGATAAATACATTTATCGGTTTTTTAAAGAGTATTTTGTGCTTGATTTTTTGGTTAAAACAACTGAAAAATGCATTTATTAGTTTTTATAACTGATAAATGCATTTATCAGTTGTTTGACAGATAAATGCAAAAAAATGTAGGTTTTTGTAATATTTAAAGAGTTTTTTGTAATATCCAACTTGTGTGGATTTTTTTTTTGTAATATCTATATTTCAAAAGTAGTTTTTGATAAATGTCCCAACTTAAATTTGGTTTATTATAATAAATATTATTTTTGTCAACTTTTTTTGTAGGTCCTAAATATCAAATTAAATCAGTGGTAAAAAACTTTTTCATATGAAATGAGTACATATGAACATGACATCTTCATGAAAAAGAACTTCAAAAAATTAGCTCCACAATGTAAGTGCTCCAATTTGAGTTGTTAGCATTTTCGTTAGAAAATTAACGAAAGTCTTAACAAATTCTAACCTTTCTAACAAAGCAAGGGTAAAGTAGGCATTGCTATTTAAAGATAAACCAAGAAAAGAATCTTAAAAATAAAAGAAATTGGAAAAATCCGAATCTGATAAGCTGAAAAAACAGCAAACAGTTTGAATTTTCAAAAGATATTTCTTGTGTCCAAAGCCTGGAGCTGCATTTAATGAACAGTGCACGCCTCCAGACTCATCCGCGCGGACATAACTAGCATTTTCAGAGGCCTATAAATTAAGCCCTTCAGTCTCAGAAAAAAAGAGAGAGAACATAATTCACAACAGCACCTTGGCGAAAATACTTGAGAAAACAGTGAGAATTCCCTAGAATTGTCACCTTTTTCTCTTGACTATTTTCCCAAATCTCACTCACTAATCACTCTCAAATTCAAAGCCTCAAACACTCTTACATTCAAGCCTAAAACTCAAAAATCAAAAGAAGATAGGTATAACCTCCTTCTCCCAACCCTAAATCTCTTTCATCCATGCATGCATCTCAAACTTTGAAGATGTAATTTATTCATTTCTTGCCTTAGATCCAAGAGGATCACCATGGAAGTTCATCTCCATGGATGATCCTCTACAAGGATCAACATTCTTTTCAAAGTGTCTTTACTTACTTGCAAATACATTTTCAAAACCCTAAAAATCATTTTCATACATCAAATCTTCATTTTCAAGGATAAAATTCCCCTTCCCAAGCAAATGAAATGCTTAAGTCCTAATGTACCCTAAGGATGGCTTGATATAGTAGATCACCACTAAAATGTCTAGTGACTACTAATCAAAGCCTAAGGAGATGGGGACAAGCATGGATGCCAAACCCCCTTTAAAATCATGTTTTTCGTCAAGAGGAAGTTGCTGTCCAGTAGCCTTTCTCTAAGACCTCTGTCCATGATCTAATTTTTTGGACATACAGAAACTTGGAATTTGGTGTTGACTACAAAATACTTTTTGTAGCCAACATACAGATATTTCCAGAAGTATTTTTACTTTATTTTTTGCGTGAGTAAAACTCCCTTTTTCAAATTGTCTTTTAAAGGTCAGTTCCTCAGTCTCTGGAAATCCAGATTTCATATCTGAGATTTCCAGAAGATTTTGGTCCACCAAATCATCTCCAAATGGGAAATTTCTTTAACAGAAACCTTATTTAAGGTGTTTTGAACAACTTTAATTCCCGGACTTTCCCCATATTTTGAAGTTTTAGAGCCCTTAAACCCTTTTTAAAATCAAATGTCCACTGCCTTTTTCATTCTGGCAGAATTGGTTTTCAACTTCAAAAAATCTTTTGAGCACCAAAACTCAACCCAAAAATCATACCAAAAATCATGTGACTTGTTTTATGTCTTATAAAGAATTCCCAATTTTTAGTTTTCTCAGTTTCAACTTATTTTGGCCAAAGGAACACACACACACACACACAAATGGTTTTTAAGCTTGGAAGACTCATTTTTACGAGGCATTCCGGGTGAACACTAACGTTCTTCCCGGCGTGTAACGTGACCTCCGAACCCAAATCTCTAATCTCGGGCATTTTTCAAAGTTTTGGCCCTTAAAATAAAAATGGCGTGGCGACACCGTGTTTTTCGATTGATTTTCAAAGAAGAGAAAAATACCAATCTTTCGGAAAATGGCAACACATCGTTACACACAAGTAAAATGTTGTGAAGAGCTTTGTTATAATAATGAAGAGTTACTATCAAATAATAAGGTTATTAGTTTAAATATAAACGGTTCTTAATAAAAAGAAAATATTGTTAGCATGAAAAGTAAATATGAAAAAGAAAGCTGATAAGAAATAGTAAGTGAGTTGTTATTATAAGTATAGTAAGAGGATTTTATTTTCCATTTTATAAATAAAACAAACTAAAAATTAATCTTATCATATATAATATATAAACCAAAACTATTTAGAGGCTCCAGAAAAGGCCACGCCAAAGGCCACGTCAGCAATTCAATTTTCAACTCATTTTTATTCCTGATTTTAGTTAAAAAATATAAACATTATCTAAAAGCAAAAACAGTTAAATAGTATCTCTTATTATCTTATCCGGGGAATAATCCTATCTCATGAGATACCTTTGACCATGCATTTATCCTCAACTATGTTTATCATCAACTATACCAGCATTTCTCTTTTTTCAAAAGCAAAAAACGTGTAAGTCAAACAGCATATCTCTTATTAATAATTAGTAATTTTCGAAATTTAAAAAAGATACCAGAATTCACATGTGAGTTAGCAGTTGTTGTGTTTAAGAGTTTCAATTGCACAATAACTCTAAATTTATTCTTCTGATCATATCTTTAACCATGAATTTCTAATGCAGTTTCTTTTTCTTCAATATTCATAAGTGTTAATAATCATATACTCCCTCCGTCTCAGTTCCTCCGTCTCCTCGGCAGGTAAATCATCAATATCTCTCCTCTCCCGTGGTTTAACGAATTTTGAATATCATTTTCATGGTGATGCAGGAAAGTTGCTGTTATTAACTTAGATCCTGCTAATGATTCGCTACCGTTTCCTTTATCAAATTCTGGATTTATATATTGATAAAAAATCTTACTTTTGAATAATGTCTCTTGTGTAGTGTACATGTATGTTTTCCTTGAACATTTTCATGTTAGGTATGATTGTGCTATCAATATTGAAGATCTTATCAAACTCAGTGATGTGATGAATGAGCATTCCCTTGGTCCTAATGGAGGTCAGACACAATTGTTCCGCCTATTCGTATCATACTATGATCAACTTAAATAAGCCCAGGGCACTAATAATTTCATGCTGAATTTTGAAAATTCCAACAAAAACCTCGAGGAGCAAATGCATATGCTATAGCTGATTGCAATTTGTTAATTTGTTTGATTTGGTGAAGAAATATTATATCTGGGATTTAAGGAAACTCATTGTTCCTTTGATGGGGTTACTTAACGGACAGATTTTCTTGGAGCTTAATTGTTGTTCTTTTATCCAACTAGGTCTGGTCTATTGTATGGACTACTTGGAGAAGAACATTGACTGGTTGGAATCCAGATTGAAGCCTCTTCTGAAAGGTTAGTGTACATTTAAGGCACAATACATGGTCATGAGTTTCTCCTCTTGACGTATTTATAATCTTCCACTGTTCTTTCTTTTAGTGGGATCATGCTGATAAATCTTACTTTCCTTCTTGGTTGATTCTGAGATTGTGCTGCTTACAACATTGCACTCATTTTTAAGAACTTCATCGAATTATTGTTTTCGTGCTTATATTGTATGGATATGGATTCTTATCTGTTGTACTCAGTTCAATTTTTTTTTTTTAATGAGACGAGAATGGTACTATTTCTTGCTGACAGACTTTAATTCCCTTGCAGATCACTATCTTCTATTTGATTTTCCTGGTCAAGTAGAACTGTTTTTCCTTCATTCAAATGCCAAGAAAGTCATTTCAAAACTTATAAAGAATTTGGATCTTAGGGTAAGTGATTATTTCATGTTGCTAAATTCTTCAAATGTGGCAAGTTTTATCTATTGTATACTTAGCTGCAACACTAATTCAATTTAAATTGGTTTTACAGTTAACTGCAGTACACTTAGTAGATGCCCACCTTTGCAGTGACCCTGGGAAATATATTAGTGCATTGCTCCTCTCATTATGCATTGCTCCTCTCATTATCAACAATGTTGCATATGGGCACGCGGGGTCTTAGCCTGATGGTTAGAGTTCATGGCTTCCAACCTGGAGGTCATGGGTTCGATTCCCCCACCAGTGGTTAGAGGGAATGACATTGCCCTCCCTAGCATAGCTAGGCGCCTCTGTGAAGTGCATCAAGGGGGAAGCGGTGAAATGTGTTGATCCCCTTCTCGAAAGAGAAAATAAAAAAAAAAAAAAAAAAAATGTTGCATATGGAACTGCCTCATGTTAATGTTTTATCTAAGATTGATCTTATTGAGAGCTATGGAAAACTTGGTAGGAGAAAAGCTTTCAAGTAAGACTTGATGAAGGGCATTATTGTAATATTATTAGTTAAAGTTAATTTGTAATTTAAAATAAAAATTTCATCTTAATTAGAAGTTGATTGATTTAATCAGTTTTGAAATTTTGAAAACTAATGGTTACCTAAATTTAAGCACAATTTTTGAATAATTCAAACTCTTTAGGTGATAATTGTGGAGATATAATTATTAGTAATTTTTGAAATTTAAAATAATTAGTAGTTTTTGAAATTAAAAATAGATACCAGACTAAATTTCAATTTAACCATAAATTTCAATTTAAAATAATTAGTAATTTTCGAAATTTAAAAGACATGCCAGAATAAATTTCAATTTAACTATAAATTTCGTATACAGATTATAGAAATCGATAGAAATTCGAAATTTAAAATAATTAGTAATTTTTGAAAATTTAAAATAATTAGTAATTTTCAAAATTTAAAAGAGATGCCAGAATAAATTACAATTTAACCATAAATTTCGTATACAGTTTCTAGAAATCAATAGAAAATCGAATTATTTGAAAATAAAAAGTATTATTCATTTAACTTCTATCTAAAATTCAAACTTGGATGGATAAGTGATAATTTTAAATTCATCTATCTTAAAAACTGATAAGAGATAATTTGACAATGTATTATCGGTTAAGGATACAATTCATATCCTACTAAATATACATAAATATTCGAAATTATCCACTATTGAAAATCAGTCCCTGCTTTAACTGCGCCAATAACATTGTGTCATCAGCGCATATTTTCTTTTCTCGCCATCTGATTCAATCTTCTGTGCAGCCGACTCATCCAAGGTAATTTTCATATGTTTGTTGTGCTTCTAGGTTCATATGTGTGTTGTCCCTCTTTTATTTGTGTCATTCAAGAATGTATAAAACCAAGAAGGAGAGAATGAAAGTATAGAGTAGATTCGCAACATACCACTTAAATCATTTGCATGCTTTAAACAATCCTTAGCCATCTCTAACTAAATTTCTGAATAATATAATTCAAGAAGCGAGTTTATCAGAACCCATGTTTTGTTAATATAAATCCACAGATAAAAAGAGACGTATGTACGACTATAAAGATTAGTTACCTCCCCAGCAGAAACCGGCAAATCCAACCTTAGACATTCCTCTGCTTTTCAAGTCAGCCAATAGTGTTTTCGCGTTATCAAAACCGTTTTCCTACAAAGATAACAAATTTAAATTCATGTTGACTGAAAATAATAATTTGCATCAGGTTTTGACTATGTAGAGAGTAAAGAGGTAGGTAATTACGGGAGTATGGTCTTTGAGCCAAGCATCTTTAGGCCTTTGTGTATTGTTGGGGTCAAATGGTTCTCCACGAAAGAAGTCAGGGGCCAAGGTGTAGTATCCTGCTGTTGCAACTTTATTGGCAATCAGCCTTCGTGATCGAAAGTCAATTATGTTAGCGTACCATCATAATCTTTTTCAGCAAAAATAAAACAGTTGACCATGTAATTGACCATGAGAGGATCCTAGGGATGAAGTTGTTAGTTTGTCTTACCTCAGTTTTGGAACTTCAAATCATGCCCAACAGATAAAACTCTTATAATAGTTAGAACTTGACATTAAGTCTGATTTTTTGTAAAGAAAGATGATGTTAAATCTGAATAATACTACCAAATACTGATTGCAAAATTTTTACCAACTTTGTCCCAAAATGAATTGGCCATTTTTATTTTATTTTTTTTTGATGCAAAAAAACGTATTTATTCGGAGATAAGATTCAGTAGGCACTCCGCATTAGTCTTAGTCGGAGAACCATTTCACCCCAACAAACAATGAAGAAAATGCCTAAATCTTTGATCCCTAATCTGTATCCTTCCACTGATTCTCAAATAGTGACCTTAATCTTAGACAAACAACATCAAAATATATTCCAAACACTTCTCTCAGTTCCCACAACGTCAAGAATCGATTCACCTGAAATTTCCTTCAACAAATAGTGAACCACCCTCTTGCCCCTTTCTTTAGAAACAAATTGCTCTTTCCACTCCACAAATAAATGACCATTTGCAGCCATATTCTGGGTATTAACCACTAATTAGTGCCCTAAAAGAATCCTAGGTTACAAAAACAAAGATACCCCTCTCCCCAAAGTAACTTGGCAAAAGCATCCGATTATTCCACTTAAATTTATGGCCACAAAAACTAGAATTTCAGCCAACTTATCTTGACAGAAGATACAGAGTTCCATATCAGACTCAAAACCCTAATTGAAACCCTAATTTCCAACCCTTAAAGAAGCACCCTTGGAAATTAAAAGGGTCAAACCCCACAAATATTAGCTACCCAAGAAGGTAAATTATTGCAGGAAATCAAAAAAATAAACATTCTTTCCAAACAGATTCACAACCCAGGCTCTAGATTCATGAACGCCAGGATTAGCTTCTAAAAGAACCCTGAGTTTGAAAGCCCACAAAAACAACTCATATGTGTCAAAACTAAACAGGCACCACCTGTTGAGCGCTAGAAAGAGTAAAGAGCTTCAAAATCTGATTTGAAACTCTGAGGGAACTTCGACAAAATTGACATTTATGCAATTTTAGTAGAATGTTTACATTACTATCCTTAATAACAATGCTATATGACATTATGCTTGTAAGTGTATATTATGATGTGATGATTGACAAGAGAGCATTATAAAAGTTCATCATAAAATGGATTCGTTACTATCAAGTCCGGTTGTAGTGGGACGGAGGGAGTATTTTTAAAAGTACATTAATTGATTTGGAGTGAAAAACCATAACAATCGATGTGTGCCAACATGACACTGTTGCATCTATGCATTTTAATAATCTTGCTCTTGAGAGATGCAACAGTGTCCTGTTGGCACACATCGATTGTTATGGTTTTCCACTCCAAATTAATTAATGTACTTTACGAACAAAGCTTTAAAAAAAACAGATATTCACTTGGGGGCGGGGAGTAATATTTTTCGTGACGCTATATACATATACAAAGAAAAAACGTCGAGAAGAACTTAGGATGATCAAAATTCTGTCACTTGAGATTTGTTGTGTTACATATCCTTTTTATCTTAAATGAAGTATGGAATATGATCCCTGAAGCATTTTCAAAACGTATATGACACCAGGGTATCCAGAGAACTTCTTGGTAAGTTAAAGTTTTGAAATGGGAGGAAAGGTCAGGAAATGCATTGGGACTTGACCGAGATGCATCCGGTCATAATATTTCAGAGAAGTCAGGATCATGTTAAATACCCAGTGGATGTCCTCCTAAAAGTACTGGTTCCTAGACAGATATATTTTCTTCTTAAATACTAACCAACACATTTCAGCATAACTTAATCACATAGGTTAGATAAACAAAAATGCATCAAAAATAAACAAAAATGCATCAAAAATTGACGAATAATCTATGAGAAATGGCAGCTGGCAGAATATTTGTAAATATGAAGATTACAAAAACCTTTAGCGTTTGTCTTCTTATAACAGTGAGCAGCATCAGCATAAGTTAGCAGCTTCATTTTTGCTGTCCAACCATAAACAGGAAGCAAAATGTCTGAAATAGGCTTCAAGTAAATGATGATTTAGAGCTAAATATGTGTCACATATATAATAACATAAGAAACATAAGGTGCTATGAACATCAGTGGATAGAGGTATGGTTTTTTTACTGATTTCAAGGATTTAAAAACCTTATAACCCGATAAAATTGCACACATATGGAGGAAAGCGATTACTTTTTTTTAAAAAGACAAATCAAGAAGATATAAAATGTATCATTTCATTCGTACTATTTCATTCGTACTATTAATTGATTTTTTTTATTTACAGGTTCAAAATCAGAATATTGGTCACCGATATGAATGATATCAGTAGTGAAGCAGAGACTCACTTTATGTTGTTTGATGGTTGTGCATCTTCCTTGCTTGGGATGTCCGCTGCGGTAGCTCTTGCTGATGTTTCAGAGGTACTTAATTCATTTTGTCATTTTTATAGAAGCTGCTAATAATATTTCATATAATAAAAATATTGTTCCTTGTAGGAGGACCAACTGCCAGAAGCTTTTCGAAATTTGTTTGGAAGGCAATGTTTGTTCAGAGTTGAGGTAGACCAAAGAACTAAAGATACCCCCGACGAGAAACGAAGTTTTACAGTGAAGCGAGTAACAGAGGATACCAACATCATGACGCATTTCTTATCACTCATAAACTCCGATGTAAGTATAAACCACATCACATTATCTATCTATATTATGTTATATATTTGACTTTTAATTGTTATAAGTTGCAGGATGTGGATTCCAAACCGAATCATGGAGATGAAAATATGTCCAGCTTGAACGGTAATAACGAGGTAAATTCCTAAGGATCTTTTATTTATCTTCTACTGCATTTTTTTTTATTTGAGTTTAGTTACAATAAAAATTAATCATTCTTGAGTTGACTGATAATATATGTGCAATTGAATCGACATCTAAGTTTTACATAATCTTCATTATTATTTAGATTGTACATGATGTTTAACTATTTTATTTAACTTTATTTTTTATGTAGGGTACGTCAGCAATTCAATTTCCAACTCATTTTTATTTCAAGTAAGACTTGATTAAGGGCATTATTGTAATATTATTAGTTAAAGTTAATTTGCAATTTAAAATAAAAATTCCCTCTTAATTAGAAGTTGATTGATTTAATCAGTTTTGAAATTTTGAAAACTAATGGTTACCTAAATTTAAGCACAATTTTTGAATAATTCAAACTCTTTAGGTGATAATTGTGGAGATATAATTATTAGAAAGCTCTGTTTGTTTCGACCTAAGTAGAACGACATCTCGCCTTGGTGTTGTAGATCTGAGATGGTCACCGATTGGCTCGATTGTTGAGTTTGCCGTTGTTGATAAGTTAATGTATTTGGAGTTGTCGGTCGGTTAAGGTCGCTGGTAGTCGATTGGTGAAGTCGTTGCTCGAAAGAGCCAAGATAGAGAGAAAGTGAAGAGGCCCCATGGCACACAGATGAGAGAGAAACCGAAGAGGGCAGGAGGAGAGAGAAAGACAAATGTTGTGGGTTTCCTTGTGTTGGGACGTGGAAGTGGGATACAACTATTAAGATAAGAGCATGTTTATTGTTTCACCACACACTAAGCAAACGAACTGATATGTGAATAAAATTTCGTTCACACTAGCTTAGTTTCTGTAGTGGTGAATTAATTTTTCGTTCATCTATGTTATTTTTAATTGTAATTTGATATTATAAAATTAATAATACACATTATTAAAATATTACTTTTTATTAACCTGTTATTATAAAATAAAATCAGAAATTTGAAATTTGAAATCAGAATATTTAAATTTGAAATTCGAAATCTAAATATATTGAAAATACAAATTGGCTCTTTTTGTTACCTTAGTAATGTCGGACATAAAAATATACACTATCTCAAGTATCAATCATCAAATTTTCCTCCCAGCTTGCAAAAAGATGAATCCATTTAAATATATTACTCATATGTATCGAAAAACATAAGTCCAGGTGTTTAACTATATTGTTACATTAGTTGCGATCCGTGCAGAGTCAATGAGTCAGTCATTCAAACTTCACAACACATGATTTATATTTAACATAGAGCTCCACAACAAGCTTTAATTCTTTCCCTTAATCAAGAATTATAACTATGCTAATTACATCATGTTCATTCTTCCTAAGGAAGTACTAATGACATGGTTTATAATGTTTCTAATAAGATGAGATTATCAGGAGGTTTAAGAATATCTAAACTCATCCATCTCACATCCAGTTCCTCATGGGGTTCCTTAGCAACTGAACATGGCCGTTTAGGCATTAATGCAAACTCTTGGGTGCATTTAACTAAAGTTTGCATTGACCGAACAAAAAAAAAAGCTCCTGATTTGACACTATTCTGTATCCGACTCACATATAAATCAATTCAATTAATCAAAAGGGATAGATTATAACGCTTTCATTCAAATGAAAAGTGAAAAGTGTGGAAGACTTTGAATTTGTTATTGTTCAATGAATTAAAGAGTGAGCAGTGTGAGATATAGTGTATTTTTAAATCGGTTTGTGTACAATGAGAGTGGATAAATCTTTAGTTCTATATATATATAGTATTAAGAATTATAACTATGCTAATAACATCATGTTCATTCTTCCTAAGGAAATACTAATGATATGATTTATAATGTTTCTGAAAACTCTTGGGTGCATTTAACTAAAATTTGCATTGACCGAACAAAAAAATGCTCCTGATTTGATACTCTTCTGCATCCGACACACAGATAAATCAATCCAATTAATCAAAAGGGATAGATTATAACGCTTTCATTCAAATGAAAAGTGAGGAAGACTTTGAATTTGTTATTGTTCAATGAATTAAAGAGCGAGCAGTGCGAGATATAGTGTGTTTATAAATCGGTTCGTGTACAATAAGAGTGGATAAATCTTTAGTTCTATATATATATAGTATTAAAAATTATAACTATGCTAATAACATCATGTTCATTCTTCCTAAGGAAGTACTAATGACATGATTTATAACGTTTCTGAAAAGATGAGATTATCATGAGGTTTAGGAGTATCTATTCTCATCCATCTCACATCTAGTTCCTCGCGGGGTTCCTTAGCAACTGAACATGGCCGTTTAGGCATTAATGCAAACTCTTGGGTGCATTTAACTAAAGTTTGCATTGACCGAACAAAAAAAAAAAACGCTAATGATTTGACACTCTTCTACATCCGACTCACAGATAAATCAATCCAATTAATTAAAAGGGACAGATTATAATGCTTCCATTCAAATGAAAAGTAAGGAAGAATTTGAATTTGTTATTGTTCAATGAATTAAAGAGTGAGCAGTGTGAGATATAGTGTGTTTATAAATCGAATCATGTACAATGAGAGTAAATAAATCTTTAGTTATATATATATATAGTATTAAGTGCAACCGTAATTAATGTTATTTTAACAAAAAATACTCCTAATTAATTATTCATTTTCAATGACAAGCAAACATTTAATATCGGGATATGTTAGCAATTTTACACATTTTTATTATAAAAATAAAACAATTAACTAATTCAATTCCATGAGCCAAAACAATTCAGCTTGATCCACAGATTGCAATTTCTTATTATTTTCTTTGTTTTTATTTTGTTTTTCTTTAAATATATAGGAGATGGAAGAGATTATGTTGACACTTAGGCGCACACTATTAAACTCACGCTATTGTAACCATATCTCTTCATCTTCCAAAATTATAAAACTAAAATTTTAATAATGTTTTTTGGTTAGGCAGGGACCTAACCTCCCGTGGTTTTGTGTCGGCGAGATAGTTGTCTCAAGGGCTTTCCACGTTACATCATGTGTCAACATCTTTTTTCTGTATTAATTATACTCCTAATATTCGCTACATTGATTATCAATTTCGATTTATATTGTTACTTAAAAATCAATTAAAACACATAAATAATTATTTACTTAATCAAAAAAAAAATTATTCACCGTCGGGTACCGACGGGTTACTGACTAGTTATGATACAGACAAAAAATAAGAACCTTATTATGAGAAAAAGAGCTCTCATTGTTGATGCTCTTATGGAAATGGATAAATACCGGCGCTGGAGTGTTCGATTTGTCAAAACACTAAATAACGATTCATTTTTTATTTTGATGACGCCAAGCTTTTTAGGGTCAGAGCGGTTCAAGGATATCTGGCAGGATATTTTTGGTGATTTGATGTACCTAGAACACAACACAAATGAAGCACCGTTAAGGTCAAAGTTGGATGTTAATCCAACTCAGGCCCTCGGGTGTGAGAGTAAGAATACTGAGTAATTAAGGCTTGAAATACCTTGAGTGTGTGTAAGTGTTTAGGGTTTGAGAATAATATGGCTTATTCAATATATTTGGAACTTACCTTTCCCAAGGGGACAAAGGTCTTCTATTTATAGGCAATGTAGTGGTGCTTGTTGATGTAAGCAATGAGATCAGCCCTAGAGGGTACTTTGGTATTTGACCGCCTACACGTGTCCGCAGCTAATTGGCCCTGTCAGGGAGGGAACATTGACTGCAGAGGGGGCATGGCTGAAAGGGACATGAGCCGTGTATATGGCTTGGCGCATTAAATGAAATAGTAGGCGCCTGACTGAGCCGCATTAAATGCGTGATGGGGGAGCCGGCAACTTGCATGTCAGAGCCAGTGAGCTAACTTACTCAGTAAGGCTTGACATTAACCGGGAGGCAGGTGAGTTAACCGGGAGGCAGGTATGAGCCCGCGGTCAACATCTTGGGCGCGGTCAAAGGTATTTGACGCGGGCACAGATGGAGCAGTCATACCTCCTGCGGGCACCAATACAGCGGTCATGGTCCCTCCGGTCTTTGAGAAGGATGATGCGGGGAGGGACGCGCGCGGTCTTGACCTCAAGGGCCTATCTGTCCGCGGTCTTTCCCCCAGCGGTCTAGGAAATGCCACGTCACCGATTTCTTAAACCAAACCGAGTGTGGGCCCGATCCAGCAGGTACGGGCTCATCATATTTCATTTTCTAAAGTTCTAAATTTAAATCATTATCCTTTCAGAATTGCCAAAAAAGAAAGAATAGAAAGAGAACAAGAGAATGAGAATGAAAATGAAAATCAACCAGAGAAAATGGAGTAATGGAGTTCAAAAAGTAAATTTCTAAAGTTAGCGATAAAAATTATTTATTAAATTTTTTAAATAGTCAAAAGAGACTATCATGAAACATAAATGATATTACTTGACATCAAATTCATTTTCGCACTTTTTAAACAACAAAATTAATCTAATATCAATAAATTACTCCCTCCATTTTAAAATACTTATCGTTTTGGATGTTTTCACAAGTTTAAAAAAATGCAATTATTACTATAACTTTATAAAACAAATATCGAATTTACTCTTATTTATTATTTTTCTCTCATGCATTAATTCATACAAAAAGCACAATTGATACAATGGAACAAGTCTAATGTAGGGATAAAGTTATTATTTAAAGGCTTTTAACTACAAAATGATATTATATATTTTGGACCAAACTATAATTTTCAAAATGACATATATTTTGAACTAGAGGAAGTAACAAATATAATCGCATACTTTAGAGTGCGTAAAACCAATACTACAAAATCTGGCTAATATACATTAATAACTTAATAAAATACAATTAATTTTTTAAAATGTAACCCCAACTATAACCACCTCCTACAACCATATATCAATCACCACCACCTCCCATTGTCACACACACTTCTTCTCCACCACCCACTTTGTACATGCTACCAATCACCTTCTCCTATCATCGTCACGTTACATTTTTCTCGACCAACCACCACCTCCTCATACTGCCACGTTCTCTTCTTCTCCTCTAACCACCACCTGCCACCCCCACACCGATCTTCAAGTACATATCCCCTACTTTCTCATCTCAATACACAATAAAATTGCCCATATATCTCTTTCACACGCACACTACACATAATTCGAAGAAGGAACATGGCAGTGGAGGTGGTGGCAATTGGTGTGGGGGTGGAGGTAATGGTGGCATATATTGGCAACAAAAGGTCTGGTGTGTGAACGAGTAAACACCTACAATGGTTAAAGAAAGAACACATGCAAGAAAAGAGAGAGAGAACACGAAAGAAAATGGAAAACACGGCATAATCATTAGAAGAGAACCCAACTTGGATTTTCCCTCATGACTCTTTCAATATATAAAATATGTCCAACCTGATGACATCACAGATTTTGGGGTCTAACTGCTGTAAGCTAGGATATCTGGCAGGATATTGTTTGGATGTACTAGAACACAACACAGGAAATGAGCACCGTTAAGGTCAAAGTTGGATATTACTGCAACTCAGAACCTCGGGTGTAAGAGTAAGATATCTTAGAGAATATGATAACCTGAGAGTAAGACGTTTAGAATGTCTTGGAGTGTGTGTGTGTTTAGGGTTTATATAATGTGACTTACAATGTCAATTTCGCACTTACCTTGTCCAAGGGGAAAAGGGCTTTCTATTTATAGGTGATGGTGAGCTGCTTGTTGATGTAAGCCATGAGGTCAGCCCTAAGGACATCTTAGTCTTTGATCAGGTACACGTGTCCGCATCGGATTGGTCCTGCCAGTAAAGTAAGATTCACTTGCAGAGGGGATGTCGTTGATGTGAATAGGAGCCGTGTATTTGGGAGAGTTGGTGCGGCGCATTAATGGCGACAGTAGGCGCCTGACTGAGCCGCATTCAATGCGATGGAAATAAGTTGGCTTCTGTATATCAGAGCAAGTAAGTAAACTTGCTCTGTAAGCTTTGGCTTTTAACTGGGAGTCTGGTGAGATAACTGGGAGTCTGGTATGAGACTGCAGTCAACATCTTGGGCACGGTTAATGATATTAACTCGGGCACGAATGAAGCGGTCACAGTTCCTGCGGTCACCCTGCTGACAGTCTGGATCTCCGCGGTCTTGACTGGGACGGTCTGAGAGGATCGCGGTCTTGACCTTGACGGCCTATCTGTCCGTGGTCTTGACTCTGGCAGTCTAGGGTATGCCACGTCATACTTGGCCTTTGAACAAGACCGAGCTTGGGCCCGGTCTAGCTGGTCCGGGCTCATCAGTGGCCCCTAGCTCCAAGTGAGTGATTATTTATGGTCTGAGCGAGGAGCTAAATTTGCAAAGCTCGGTCTTCGGTCAGATCGCGCTGCTGCGGGCTCCAATGTTGTGTTTTTTCCACTGGCCTTGCTCTGCCTCCCGTGCAATTAGGCACATGTGAGAGGCACGTGAGGAAGCTTGTAGAAGCTTTTTTGGTCTGCTTCCCGGTTAAGCTGGTGGGCCCCTTGGCAGGTGTAGCGCCAACCTGTGTCAGGTTCGGAGGGTACGTGTCAATCATCCAAGAGGCACCATAATTGCTAACCGGCAAAAATTCAAAATTCCAAACGTTGGCGCCGGTTCGTGTTTCGAGGGGAACGGTTTGTGGGCTAATTAATACGGGTCGACCCGTATAGGTAGGCATATAAATAACAAACCCTTTCTTCCTCAAACCCTTTTATCACCTTCCAGTCTTCAAATTGCTTTTAGAGAGAGAAAATATTGCTGCTTTCCTTAGCATTTTCTTCCTTCCAATCTTCTTCCGTGAGTAATTTTGCTTTAAATTGCTTTTAGAGAGAGAAAATATTGCTGCTTTCCTTAGCATTTTCTTCCTTCCAATCTTCTTCCGTGAGTAATTTTGCTTTTATTTCCCTCTTCCTGCATTTTTCTTGTCAATGGTGACCCGTAACTTTGGTCATGTCCGTCCTTTAGAGTTAGGAGATGGGAATACTCCGGATACCTTCGTTGTTTGTAAACAGTCAGGGGGTATCTATAGGAAAGTTGCCCATGATTGGGTTAGGCTGTCCTTGGAGTGCTTTAAATATCTTTGTGAGAAGTATCAGTGGGGAAATTGGGTCCCACCCCGATTGTGGGAGGCCAAGAAATGGCTGATTGTGAACGAAGATATGGTGGTGTTGGGGGATACCAATAGATTAAGAAATTCTGTGATGGGGTTTGTTGTAGGTTTCCCCGAGAGAGAGATCAGGCATTGAACGATGTCAAACTCGTGAGGAGAGCAATTCATAATCCATCAGTGATAATAGACTGGGAAAAAGTTGCCCTGATAGACCCTAACCAGACGAATATGGATTCTTGCCTGGCCGCTGAGGATTGGAGCCTTCCCCTAAATGTGGAACCATTAAACACCGTTTACCCCGAAGTCCAAACCGAGGCCCCGTTTGTGCCCGTATTGAACCTAGAAAGTAGTGATGATGATGGTGATGATATGGAGGTGGACGGAGATGGAGAGGAGGCCTCAAGGGGGTCATCTACTAGTCTTTTTGGCTCTGAGAGCACGGAGACTGTGGCAGATGACCGCGAGGAGGAAGACCGCATGGCTGCGGGCATGGCTCAGAAGGCAACGAAGATCGTTGATGCCTTCGAGGAGGATCCTGAGGAGGATGCCGCTGCCCGCGGCAAGAGTCATGCTGATGCCAAAAATCCTGGACGTGGCAAGAAGAGGAAAGCTAAGGAGGTGACCCCCACAGACTGGGAGTCTGAGATATATACCAACTACGCTGTTGACCCCAATTGTTTTCGTGTTCGCGGCCTTCAGGAAATGGAGATGAAGGGGAAGGGGAAACTGAGACCGGAGACGGTGGTAGATATTCGCAATGACAATAGAGCCTGCAACTTCTACGGGACTAGTTTGAAAACGGACTGAGGCTCTCTCTTGATCCTTTTATCAACAGTTTTCTCAATTTCAATAACTGTCTCCCCATGCACCTGACCCCTAAAGCCATTAGAGCCCTTGTTTCTTTCATTGCGGTCTGCAAGGTTTTTGGTTTTGAACCTGCCCTTTCTGGGTTGTACGCCTTCTACTCCAACCAAATAACCAACGGCAACCTGGGCCTGAAAACAAAGAACAATTCTGCCCGCACTTTCTCTGCCCCCACAAATAAGTTTGACCAGTGGAACCAGAAGCACATCCTGGTCATTGAGTCTAGATTTGGGTGGTCCTTTTCAAAATCGACGAATCTTGTCCCTGTTAGGATTTCCACCGGCTCTTATCCCAGCTCAGCTGCCTCCGAAGATATTCAAGTCGCTCTGGCTCTTTACCTAGCCCAATACGTGACTGAGAGAGACTAGCCGGTTTTCGATGTTAGCGCGATTATCAATAGTGAGACTTTGTTGATTTTCACAGGGGTAGCCGCTCAGGGTTGCTACTATGCCCCTAGGGTGGTCATTGGGCCCCAAATTCGTGATCCCGATTGGAGGGTTCACGAGTTTTATGACTTTGAGGCCAACTGCAAGACTTGTATGATGGGCGCGGTCTGCGAACCTCCGGAGTGGATTGGTCTCTTTTTCTGTCTTTGATAAACTGTTTCTGATTTGCTTTTCATTTTTTGAACTGCTTTCTAATCAAACTCTTTTTTCTTTCAGATTAGATCCAGCTGAATATTGTTGAGATGGCCAAGCTTAACACTGCCCAAATGAAGGCACAAAAATTATGCCAAGAAGAGAAGGAGGCAGCGGCCAGGCAAACGGCCTTGGGTAAAGTTTCTGCTAAGGGTGTTGCTCTGCCCGTGGTTGACAAATCATCTGGCGCTCCTCTGTCCAGAGTCAAGGGGATTCCTCAAACTAAGGATCTGCCTCTGCCTCCCAAAGGGCCTACACCAGCATCTGCTCGTGTTTCCAGTTCGGCTGATCGCACCATCCCTACCGGTCACACCGAGCAATCCAGGAAGAGGTCTGCCTCTGAGAGCGAGATCGCGGGCAAGAAGAGACAGCAAAAGACCCATCGAGCTGATGTGGCACATGCCCACACTTCCACTCTCCCCACTCCATCTTCTACTTCTTCCAGGGGGACCACGGTCTGCTCTGTTTCTTACCCCCTTCTGCCCCTCAACTCACGTGAAGCTGCGTGGGGTTTGAAGGCCAAACTGGAGGATGTGCCCGAAATCCAAGGGGTGGATTTCTATGCCCGCGAAGGGCTCCATTCTGTCGTAGGGCTTGGTCTTTTGAACAAGCTCTACGCCCCTGACTTCTATAAGAATGCTGGGGCCAAGGAGAATGCAGCTGCTCTAATGGGTGATATTGGCCTTACGGTCACCGAGGTAAACTTCAGCTTTTCTTGCTATCTCCGCGTCTTAACTTTTTTGGTCTGATAACTAACATAAATTTTTTCTTTGTAGCTGAGCAACAAGGTGATGCGGCTAAGAGAAATCTCTAACAACAGGCCACAACTTACAACGAGCAGACCAATATTCTGGCGGACAAGTCCAAGGCCTTGATGAGGGCGAAGGACAAGGTGAGGACTCTGATGGAGTTTTACGGAGAAGGAGGCCGATCTGAAGGGCTTCATTGGTCAGCTTGATGCAGCCAACAGGTCCTTGGATAAGGCAAAGGGAACGAGGGATGAGCTTCATAGGCAGAAGGATGCCCTTGAGAAGAGGAATGCGGAGCTACTGGACAAGCTGGAGGCTTCTAAAAAACTGGTTCTGGATTTGGAGGCTAAGGTGGACCAGCTTTCTGATCAGCTGCTTCCTTTAAGGCAGTTTGAACTAGAGAAGGACGCCTAGTTGTCCACTGCCCGTAAGGAGGCAGTTGAGGAGTTAAAAAAGTCTGAGGAGTATCAGGACGAGATGATGTCTGAAGCTACTGCTTAGTACGAGCTGGGCTGCAAGACGCAACTAAGGAACTTTGCTGCTACGGGCAAGTTTACTGTGGAGCAGTTGGCCTTAATAGGCTCATTGATCTCCACAGACGCTCATTGCCTGCCCGGGCATGCACTGGTCCCTCTGGCAGAGGAGGAAATTGCCAACTTAGAGCTTGCAGCGGCCTCATCTTTGCCTCCCGTGGCCGCGATCACCGTTCCAAGCCTCCTGGATAAGATGGATAAAATGAGGTTTGGTTCGAAAGAGCTATCCTATGATGCTGCTGCTGCTCGCCTGTTTCCCAACGGGCCTGCGGTCAGCGACTTATTTGGACCGCGGTCAGCTCCTGCTCCAGCTCCAACTGAACCCTCAACTACTCCGGCTCCTACTACTAAAATAACTGAAAATCTTCCTTCTCCTACTCCAGAGATTGAAGCTGGCAAAGTGAATGCTCCCGGGTCCACCCCGCCAATAGCTTAGGTTTTTTATTTTTCATTTCTGTAATAGATTGTAGGATTGTAAATCATTTTATCTATTAATGAAAAAGCAATTTTGAATTAATCTTGTCTTACTTATGCTTTAAGTTTTTGCAATTTTTGAATACTTTTGATACCTATATCAATGCTTTACTTGAGCTTGTATTCTTGCTTTTCCTTTTTTTAGCTTTGTTTGACTTGGAATAATTATTTTTGACTCAATGCCGCGGTCACGGGCATGTTAATGCATGCTGACCGCGTTTATGAGTTGATAACTCTTTATTTAAAACCGCTTGAGTTTTTTGTGAGAGTCAGCCCTTTTCTCTATGATCGCGTTTGTTATGGCCTTGGACGATCTTGAGGTCTAGACCCCATTTCGTCTATTTGGCTTTTAAAACTTCTTTTGATCACTCCCCTCTACTTACGCTTATTTAGAGTTTTAAGTCCGTGGCGTAATTCGAAAGAGCCAAGGCAAGCTACTTTCATTTGGGCATGCAGCTTGTGGCCGTGAGGCTATAGTCCGCGCAACAGCAGGAGTCAGCCGGTGTCGGCATCTGTATCCACTATTGGTGGTTCACGCGGTTAGACTCTTTGGAGTCTTGTGGCAATCATTTATGGGCTTATATGTTGTCCTTTGTACATACAGGCGTGCGATCAACAGCCAATGAGGCCTACGCGCATTTTGTGGGTATGGGAAATGTTTTGGCCTTTGTCCCCACGGACATCTATATCCACTATTGGTGGTTCATGCGAACATGACTGGGAGTCGTGTCCGCAATCGTGGACGGGTTTGATGGCCTTTGTACATATAGGCGTGCGATCTTGAGAGACCTTTGCGCATCAGTAGGTAGGGGCTCTTGTATTGGCCCTTGCACCTACTAACATCCGCTATATATATATATATATATATATATATATATATATATATATATATATATATATATATATATATATATATATATATATATATATATATATATGTATATTATTTTTCTATTTTTTAAATTTTTTTCTAATTTTTTTTAGCGGGCAATCACCTTTGCCATCTAGGCTGTGGGAATATTGCTACAACAGTTTCTACAATAGTTTTTGCAAAAAATGCCTTGCTATTTATACATTTATTGCCTCTATCAACCTTATACAATACAACGATTTTAAAAGTAATACTTTCTAAGGTGATCGCTATTTCAAGCGTTCTTGAGGTTTTTTCCTTCTCTTGTCCGCAATTTGTAGGTTCCCTCCTTGATATTTTGGGTAACCTCGTACGGACCTTCCCATTTTGGGGAGAGTTTGTGGAAACCAGTTTAGGTCCCTTGTACTTCAACATTTCTTAGTACCCAATCTCCAACTGAAAAACTTTTCTTATTCACTCTCTTATCATGATGTTTCTTGGCTTTCTGCTTGTAGTTCACCATTTTTTCATTTGCCCACATTCTCTTTTCTTCGAGATCGTCTAAGTCATATCTTCTGTTTGCCTCATTTTGAGACTCATCGAAGTAAGTGACTCTGTAAGACGGAAAGGCTACTTCTACAGGAGCAACTGCCTCTGATCCATACGTGAGTGAAAAAGGGGTTTCTCCTGTTGAATTTTTTATTGTAGTGCGGACAACCCATAACGCGGTCTGGAGCTCGTCCAGCCATCGTCCTCCTCGTCCTTCCAAATTTTTCATAAGGGCGGAGAGGACTAACTTGTTCGCGGCCTCGGCTTAGCCGTTTCCTTGAGGATAAGCTAATGCGGACTGGCGATGCTGAACTTTCATTCTCTCACATTCAGCTGTGAATTTTGCAGTGAACTGAGTGCCGTCCAGAATATACATCCATGCTCACATGACACCATGTCATCAAGCCTTTAATACGTCAGCCATGACGATATGACCCAGCCAACGCCTAACGTCACAGATCCCTTGCGCAAGCAAGGTAAAGAGAGGTCATGCCTAACTCTCGACCCGATCTTGACTCAGTGGCCGGCTCGGTTCACTATTCACATGGCTAACGCATTAAAACGAACATGACAGGCTCGGTCCTTAGGTTCGGTTTTTCTTTTAGGCCGGTGGAAACCGCTTTCCCTATAGGACCCTCGCCCGGGGCTGTCCACCCCGGGATATCAAAATACAGGTGCAAAACGAGGGGCTTATAGCCGCACAGACGGTCTCCACTGACCCAGGATCTAGCATAGTTGCAAAAAAGAAGAGAAATCTTTTCCAACCTACCTAGGACTCTGAGAAAACACTGTTTTAAGTAAATTAAAACAACAAAAAAAGAAACGGAAACTGCATGTCACGTGAGCTTTCCCCCTTTTATCCCGAACGGCCTTCCCGTGTCTAAACCTTACCCGTCACCCCCTCCAGCGAATCGAGAGTGGTTGAGAATACCCGGGAGCCGCCTTTTCAGTATCAAGGTCACAAGGTCCGACAGCCCTTCCAGTTCAACGGTCCGCACCGTCCGCTACTCCCCCATGACGGGATCAACATATAACAGTGAAGGAAACGGAACCCCGCCATTAAGGAACCTTCAGACAATGGAGGAGGTGCTGCGAGCCTTCGAAACTATCAAGAAGCGCCAAGAAGAGCAGCAAGCCTGGATCGTAGACACCCTGCGTCTTCGAGGAACCGGTGCAGTTCCCCAACCTGATGGAACCTTCGTTCTCATAGAAGATGAAGAAATGCCAGCTCCCCCGGGTCCTCAAATCTATCAGCAGGTCCCACCTCCGCCAAGCTACGAGATCCCAGCAACGCAAAGCAGCTCTCGCTCAAAGCTCCACTCAGGCGTCAGTCAAGCAGCTCCGACATGCCCGCCTCAGCACAGTCAGTTTCCCGGCTCTGCACCCCAAGCTCAGTATCAACAGCACACATACGTGCCTGCACCACCAGATCCCAATGCATCTCGGTATTCCCCAGGATTCAATCCTCTGCCTCTATACGAGCCTCTCAGCCATAACCAAAAATCCACATGCTTACCTGGGACAGGCATCCCAAGCGGATATCCCGACGTCTCAAACTTGCCACCCGCTGGTCTACCACTTGGGGCTCATGAAACATTTCCCCAATTCCCAAACACAACCCTTAGCGGACCGGGTAATCATGCCCTTAACTTCAACACTCCAGGGTATAGGTTGGTATACACTCAACTACCACCCCAAGACTCCCGAATGGCGATCCCATCAGCCAATCCACCTCCATCTTCGGTTTCCATCCCCGAAAACGGCAACCCTCCTCAACATGCCGATCCTCACATGGCTTGGTTGATCGAGCAAATGAAAGACATGCAAGGCAAACTAGCCAGTTCTCGGAAGGACTCCCTCATGCCCACTGATCCAAACAAGGTGGTCCCCCTTCCTCCGAAATTCAGGATCCCAGAAATGGAAAAGTTTGATGGGACAGAATGCCTAAAAACCCACATCGACACTTATGTCTTGGGAATGAGAGCCAAAGGGGCAACCCCACAGCAAATGGCGGATCACTTCCAGCATTCCCTCAAATGCACGGCATTAAGGTGGTTTCTCAATGTAAAGGCAGAAAACCGCTCCACATGGGACCAAATCAGCGAGATCTTTCTGGACAAGTACCGCGCCAACCTTGAGTGGGAGACAAACCGCCACGATCTGCAAGCCACCGAACAAAAGGATGACGAGCCAGTAGGCGAGTTCTACAAAAGATGGAACTGGAAGCTTAGCGAGATAATGGATCCACTTTATCTCTAAGGACCTTGATCAGGCATCACTTCTATCCAGATCTCCGTGTCATGGTCAACACCGGAACCAAGTTTGAGAAGACTCTGAGCCATCAGAAGACAACAGCAACCCCTGCTTCGTCTTACCGCTATCGAACAAACCTGTCAACTTCAGCACCTGTCCCGAACAAAGGAAAAGAAGTAGCTGGAACGGTACACTACATCCAAAACGGAGCTCAAGTAAACCGTGATCAAACACTCTCGAGGAACAACAATCCCCCTCGCATCCCACAGTTCCAGCATTTTGACAACCTCGAAATGCCTCTGGGTCAAGTATTTGAAGCATTGGTAAAGCGAAATCTCCTCAAGCCTCTCGAGAATTTCCAACCAAAGACTCTCAAGCCCAACATGGATATGAGCAAGCACTGCGCCTTCCACAACTACCGCGGCCACACCACTGACAATTGCTTTGTGCTAAAATAAGTGGTCCAAGGACTGATCGAAGAGGGAAAGTTGGAACGCCCCCGTGGCCCCAACACCATTGGAAATCTATTCCCCCGAAACGACAGGGTGAACACGATAGCCTTCGACGAAACTCCAGGCGAGAGCAAGCCTCCTGCAATCCCTGAAACCGTCAACATGCTATACCGCTACAACTGGGAATGTGAAACCCGAGTCAAACGGTCCCGTGACCGGGAATCCAGATAAGAAAGCCTAAGGGCAAGTGTCTCCCTGCGATCTTTGCCCCGATCAAGGCACGCCAATGGATGGATCGAAGGCTCCCCAGAGGAGACTAAATCAAATGGCAGCACGGGAAGCGGTTTAGCCTTCACAGACGATGACTTGCCGATGTGTTAAAACAGACACAATGAGGCTCTCCTCATCCTCATAAAGATAGAGATGTTCTTCCTCCCGAACGTCTTGATCGATAACGGCTCCGCAGTCAACATCATTGCCTTGAGCACATTGAAACGACTCCGTGTCGACCGCTCCCTGATGAGACCTTCGCCCCGGATAATCCGAGCTTACGACTCTACTCCACGCCCCGTCGTAGGAGTCATCAATCTGAGGATCCAATTCGACGCACAACTGGAGTCGGTAGAGTTCCAAGTCGTGGAAATCAAACCAACCTTCTCTGCCCTGTTGGGACGACCTTGGATACATCAGATGAAAGCGGTATTATCTACTCTTCACCAATGCGTGAAATTCATCAACGCCAAGGGAATCCTTGAGGAAATTCGCGGAAGCAGCACAATGGCAAGCGCTTGGCCAGCAAGCTACTACCCAGAAGAAGGTCCCGACATGACCGAATACTCTTCTGCAGATGAGTCTCCAGTCCTGTCCCACTACGAAGTGGATCCCAACATCCACGCTCTAAGCCACGACGAGTTAGAGATCGAAGAGCTCATGGGTCAAGACAACAACTCCGACATATGCAACTGCGAAGAATGCTTAAGAGAGGATTAAGAGATGGACGCCCAGATGGAGATTGACCGAGGAGTAGACCCCTACTTCGCCGAAAACTCTCTTGCAAACTGGTTCATCACCAACCCACTAGTGCAGGACAAACCTCTGGCCGACACTCTCGGATCTCACGGGGACAGCCATCACAGCATAGTCCAATTCAACATCCCGGTGTCTGACCTAGACGAACAGTGGCGCAATCTCCTCCAAGGCCTAATCGGGGAAGGAGAGATAACATGCCCCCTCGAGTCAGACATTGTAAATGTCGTCCAAGCAAAGATCTCAGATAAAGAGGCGGATTCTATGAAAATGATCAACATCATCAAGAATCAACTCCGAATCAGCGAATGCTTCGCCCTCCTGGAAGTAGCTCTCAACGACTTCTATCATCAAGGTCCCTCAAGGTCTGGCAACAACACTAATGGAGGGACATCATCAGGGGAGCAACCAAAAACCTCCGCAATATGGTTTGAAGTCGAACCGCAAACAAGCCATCCTCCGGGATCCTTCTCAACTGAAGAATGGCCACTAAAGCCATTGCCACCCTCTCTAGAGCTATAGCCCGCCAAGAGTAATGAAGCCTGGTCCAATCCCTCGTGGCCTATAGTCTAGCTTCGAGTCGTGTTGTCTGTGAATTCATGTCTTTCGAGTCATCTGATGGCTCTACGTCGGAAGATCGTGAGTCCATAATCAACAATGTACAGTCTTTACGCTTTCAATAAAAGGCCCGACCTTTCTAAAATATCCATTCATTGCATCTTTAACAAATGATGAGTTAACTAACACGCAACCGTTAATCACAATTCATCTAAACAAAGAAGCAAGCACATTAATTGAATAAATGCATCAAGCAAACATTTAAGCATGTTGTCAAACGAGAGAAAAACCGGGCCCAAGCTGCCGGGAAGGTTTTAATCACAGCGATTTGGGAGACTGCTGAAGAGCCAAAGAGACGCAAGTCCGAAGCCTCTTCACCAGCACAGTTCAGATCTTCCAATACATCAAAAACGGGGAAACCGCCTTCATGGACGAGGAAGGTCAACGCAGGGAAGGAGTCAAAGCCAAGAGCATCATGGCCCTAAAACGCCTCGCCTCTCACTTTGTCATCCTTGGGGACATGCTATACAAAAAATGCTACCAAGGACCACTCCTACGCTGCATCAGCCAGGGAGAAGCAAACGAGCTCATGAACGAAGTCCACAATGGGGCTTGCGGTCCCCACATGAACGCCAGGGCCCTAATGCAAATCATTCTCCGGATGGGCTACTACTGGATCTCCATGGAGGCAGACTGCATCCACTTTGTCCGAAGCTGCGACAAGTGTCAACGGTTCTCCAACCTCAATCACCTACCTCCTCACGATCTCTACTACATGACTACGCCCTGGCCATTCGCCACATGGGGAATTGACATCATCGGGAAAATTGCTCCGCCAGACAGCAACGGCCACGAGTTCGTCTTAGTAGCCATCGACTACTTCACCAAATGGGTCGAAGCCAAGTCCTACAAGGTGCTCACCTCCAAGAAAGTCGCACATTTCCTCAAGGAAAACATCATCTGCCGATACGGCATCCCGAAGGAGGTCATATCAGACAACGGCTCCCACTTCGAAGGTGAATGCGACAGACTGCTGGCCGAATTCAAGATCACACGCCACAAGTCTTTTCCCTACCGGCCACAAACGAACGGCGTCGTGAAAGCAGCAAACAAGACCCTCGAACGGATCGTCCGAAAAATGACCACCCGAGGACGCGATTGGCCCGAGAAGCTTCACCTTCCACTTTGGGGCTACTGCACATCAGTCAGAACAGCCACGGAAGAAACCCCATTCGCCCTAACATGCGGGATGGAAGCAGTCCTTCCCATTGAACTGGAAATTCCCTCACTCCGAGTGTTGCTGGAAAATGAAATCAACGAAGTCGAATGGCTCCGAAGCCGACACGGCGAACTAGCTCTGCTAGACGAGCAACGACTAAAGGCCATGGAACACGTCCGAGCCTACCAAAGCAGAATGGCTAGAGATTTTGACAAGAAAGTCAAGTCCCGAGACATCAGGGAAGGCGATCTGGTACTCAAAGAAAAGCCTCCCACTTGAACCAACCCACTGGGAAAATGGGAACCAACATGGATCGGCCCTTTCGTGGTTCAAAAGATCTTCTCCGGAGGTGCCATGAAGCTGACAGACCTAGACGGCAATCCCTTCATGAATCCAGTCAACGGAAGCAAACTTCGCAGGTACTTCGCCTAAAGAAGACCAACTGTGCATCTCTTGGCACTCCATGTAGTGTCGAACTACGCAGACCTGAGCCCTCTAGTCCGGGGGAACGTAGGCACCCTTAATTGGTCCGGTCCAAAAACACACAAAAAAGTCAAAAGTTTGAATGTCAACCAAGACCTCCATCAAGCTACGTACTTTCCATGAGCATGCCCCCACCATCACCTTGACCAAGTCAAACGACGGTGGCAACATCAGAAGACATCCAAAGGTCACTCAGCGTCAAACGACTGACCAATGTCAACTTCCAAGCCAGGGGCTTGTCTTCGCCCTCACGCGCTTCAAAAAAAAAAAAGAGCTCAAGCAAAGGCTCTCAAAAAAAAATATAATAAGCTCAAGCAGAAGCTGCAAAAATGAGGTCAAGAGCCCGACGCCAACAAACAAGAGGCAAGGAAGCTACGGAAAAGACCGTCAAAACGACTTGTCAAGGGATCATTCAACTTCCCATACAAACACAAAACCCAGGCGAAAGGGGATTGCCGTAAAGGCCCAGGTTGCTTCAGTCCGCAAATGCAACAGAAAAGTCCAAAGATGGACGCCGCCGAGGCTCACAAAAGAAACAAAAGCGAACAAGAGATCTTGCATCTTGACAAAGCTTTAAAAGTAAATCACAAATCACTAACGATTACAACATTTCTTGATGAGTTCAAGCACGGTCTACTCTCAAGTTCACAACATGCTAAAAGACAGCTTAATACATTTAACAAATAATGTGTTTGCAATGCAATGAATGGATACCTAGGAGGTCATTCCGCGCCATCTGCGCTCGTCCCCTCGCCATTCTTCCCTCGTCCCCGGCGAGTCTTCTTTCGCTCCACGCGAGCCATCTCTGTCTCTCTCAGTCCGAGATTAGGGGTCCTCCCCGTAGAGTCAAACAATCCAGCAGCTCTCAGGGCTTCATTTGCCCGTGCTTCAGCTCGGATCTTGTGAGGACCCCGACCCGGAACCTACACGTGTCCCAAGCTGGAGCATCCTCAAACTAACCCAATTTTTCCTAATCTTTTAAAACTTTTATTTAACTTTCAAAATTAAATACAATTATTATAACCATTTAAAAATAAATCTACACCTTTTCACAACGGAGAAATAATTGACTAACTTAGAAAGTAAGAAACGGTTTTAATTACAAAAGGGCCTCGGTTATAACATAAAGTAAAGATTTATAAATACAACTCCACAAATTAATTATACCAACGTACTCTTTCTATACCAACCTAATCATACCCCGACAATTCCCACAATATAACTTCCAAACTCCTCACCGCCCTTACTTGGCTGGTCCACCTGTCTCGGAATCTAAAACAGTAAAGGGAGAGGGGTGAGAATAAATCTCAATGAGCTATTATGAATGCAGCAAGATGCCAACAAAGTGCAACACATAGCATGGTAGCACATAACACATTATGAAGGCGGTAAACACATTACGTTACCTCATTTTACCTTTTCCCGTCTGAACAATAAGTCGTACAACGTGGGAGTAAAACTCCACTCTTTGGTGAATTGCCTCCGGCACATTCACCTCTTTATAGGACTCATACCCCAGAGATCCATATAAGAAAAAGATACCTATAATAGAGTATCCAAAAATAATATATTCCCCGTACACCAATCGCGGCAGTGTCTCAGTAAAGGCTTCTTCATGCTCAATACGGTTGCTAGCACGGCCCCACTCGTGGCCACAGAGGAGGGGAGGGTCACCGGCATGATGGACCTTCAATCACTTATAGAACAAATCAATAATTGATTGACTTCCATCATACCCACCCGAACGCATTCAAGCACATAATAGTTACTTGAATTATAATCCACAAAAAGGGATAATCATATAATAACATGGTAAAATATACTCATGATTCATCCATACAATAGTGCGAATTCATGTAATACACTATGCATAATACCATTAACGAATTTAAATTCAAGTAAAGTATCCATATAAACACATAATCCACACCGGGATACCATATAACAATACCAAATAATCCACAAAGGGGATAAACAATATAGTCACATGGTAAAATATACTCATGTTCATCAATTTCATAGTGCCACAACCATTTAATACACTATGCATAGTATCATCAATAAATATGAATGATAACAAATAAATCCACCGATTGAATAACCAAGCAATCACATAATAAACATATCCACACATTGGGATATCATAACAACTTGTCAAATAATCCACACTTAGGATATTAAGGTAACCATATAATCAATAATTCCACAACTTGGAATAACCCGGCCACAAAGTGATACATACCCATTATCAATTAGTTCAATAGTGAAATCTATGGTTTCTACACCATTGCAACTATTCACCGAAGATAAGGAGTAAGTGAGGCTACTATATATCATAAACCATTCTTACATAGTTATTATACCACCTCGAACAACCTTAATAAAAGTTCAAGATCTATTTCTCAAGTTGGAACTATTCTCCGAACCATCATTTAACTACTTCCACAATCCCACTTTGACCAATAAAGACGTCATGGCCTAGCCAAGGTATTCCATTTTAACTTAGGTTAAGAAGGATTGATTTGTACCCGGGTTGGGTTAGGTTCTATTAATTTATAATGGTTAGGGATCATCCCACGAGGAAATTAGCAAAATTCAAAGAAAAGGGAAAACGGGGGAGAATCTGGTGACATGGGCGACCGCCCATGTCACTTGGGCGACCGCCCAAGGAAGTTTCAAAAGGAATCCAACAAACTGCCTTCATGGGCGGCCGCTCAGCCCCCATGGGCGACCGCCCAAAGCCACCTTCAGCACATACGAAATTCCAACTTAATTTACATAGTTTGTTTCCCTTTAAATTTTTCTTAATCTCATGAACACTAAAGGGATTTTCTAACCTTACTTACTTCAACTTAAATTATCTAAACCCAAGATCATGTAGATCTAGATTATTTATCACCAAGTCTTCCACCCATTTCACTACTTCATTCAAGTTTATCCCATTAAATCTATCTCTATCCATTTCTTACATCCTAGATCATCTTCCAAGAACATCAACCTCTTTCCCTTTCATTAACCAAGCACTCATCTCCTATAAAGTTCCCAACCATTTCATTATTTCATTTCAAGCTAAATCTCCTAATTTAACTCCACCCATTTCATAAATCAATTCTTCCACTTCCAAGAAGGTTTCTAAAGCATTAACAATCATCATAATACAATAACAACATCCATAGATCATGAACATTCAAAGAAAGGAAGGGTCATAATAACTCACTTTAAAATGGAAGATGGATCATGGATTTCTTTAGCTTGAAGAACTCCTCGTGGTCTCCCGATTCCAAAAGTACTCCCGGATCTAAAAATGGTGAAGGATGGCACTTGGTAGGAGCTTGAGAAGAGGTGCTTCCAATGTGCTTCCATGGAAGGTTGAGAGAGAAAGTGAAGAGAAGAAGATGAAGAAGATGAAGAAGGAGGGAGGAGTATAAATGTGGTCAAGAGAGAGGGGGGGGCGGTTCAAGAGGGATTTAGGGAGGGTTTTAGGGAAGTTGTCCCCTACTCCAAATTCCCTACCAAAATTCTTTCATTATTTTAAATTAATTCCCCAACCCATAACATTTTATTTGTCCAATTTATTACCACTTCATTCTATTACTTTATTTATTTCCAATTATTATTTTTCCTTTAGAACACTATTTATTTTCTTATCATTTTATCCTGATATAAGAAATTTAAAGATATAAAATAAACACATAAGGTTGATATTAATATTAAAGTATATAATGTTATACTAAAATTGTGTCTAGGGTTAGGGTCGTTACACTCACTCCCCCTTAAAGAAAATTCGTCCCGAATTTTAAAAAGACTTACCTAAAAGTTCAATCCGCCTCGGTTACTTATGCATACCTCAGACTCCAATTCACGATCTTAATGGAAATATAAATAAATAAAAGTATTACAACTTATGTCATCAAATTCATTACAATATCACATTAAATCTTCAATTACCCTATAAGCTTCTCCAAGCCAGTCTATAAGTCAAATCACCAACCTTTTCTAAAGCTTCAAATGGATTAACGAATCTTGGCGCCAATTTACCTTAGGCCTTGCCTCTCCAAACTCACCCCAACAAATTAGAGATCGATATTTTCTTCCCAAACTATGGCTCATACGGTTTTATTTCAATGCTAGAATGATAACTACTATTATACGCACTCAACCACTGGTAACCATACGTACTAATGACTACTAACATCCATTGTTCATGCCCGTGGCATATCATCAACAACAAGTAATGATTCCTCAACTTTTTACAAGGTTAAACTTAATAGCATTCCTACCTTCCCAAAAGGACCTTCCCGAACGATGTCTATCCAATCCATTTAATACTATGGGGTTTATACAACTAAACGATTCCCCTAACATATATGAGAACTTCATCAATAAACCTCTCATCAGGCTATATATATAACGAGGAGAAAATACAATTCAACTTTCTATTATCACCATTCAATATTCCAATTATGTTCATGCCTAGTGACAAATCAATATTCAAATTGAAGGGTTGGCCGCCCACAACGGAGCCGATCCAACTCCAAAACAAAACCGAGTCTACTGCGACTTCCACATTAATAACTCCACAATTTATCAATTATTTCTCGGATCAAAACTTTTAATACAATTAATCACTATAGGGGAACTAGGTTGCTTTTCTACTTGCTTTTGTACGAACTATACCTTTAAAATAACATGACTTTCTAAAATTTACAACATCTTTCAAAATTCCAAGGATAGATAAAATGAGATCAAATGAGACTCGAATGGTTTATTTATTTAAAACTGTCCCATACCAGTTTTAATTAACTAAACCACTCACACTTTTAAGAAATTTTCAAAAGATTGATAAGCTACCAAAAATAACTCGAGTGATTTAATTATCTACAACCGTCCCATACCAGTTGTAGATAGTTAAATTACTCACAGATTTTAATGTACACAAAAACGGTTCACTGACCTTATTAAATCAATTATCCCCGAAGGGTACAAATGCTCACACCGAAGTTCAACACACACTTTCAATTGTTAAAACACAATTAAACAATACCAACATAATATTCTTGTTTGACCTCTATTTATAGTATAGCCACCACTTATAATATTTATACTTAGTTAATTTCTCTATAAGAAAACACAATCTTGCCATACTTTTACTATTTCCGATAAATAACACTAAACAATCATTAAGCTTATAAACTAGGTAAATCATCCTCAATTCAATAATTCCTCAAGTTGTATATTCAACACTTTTACTTAATTTGAGTCATCTATTCCCAAATTTCGATTAAACATTACGGTATAATCTAACTTACCTCCCTATAACCCTCAACAACTCAAAATCCGTATAGCGTCAATATCTTCCGAGCATCACACAAATCCCTTATATGAGTTGCGCAACTAAGTCAATCTATACGGTGTAATCATCCTAAAGTATCCTGTCTTCCAATAAGATTTATCCTCATTTTATTTCCTCAACTAATGATAATCATCTCTCAAAACAAACCATATGCATGTTTCACCAATTCCTGAAGTTGATCCTTTAAGTCACCAATAACTGTATCTATTATACTTCTTTGCATTTTCCCTATTTACCTCTCCATCACTAATACACAATCCACAAATCAAAACGGTCATACTATATATATAAATGTTATCTTAAGTATATCCTTTAAGCAAATTTTCACTGTAATTGTAACACTCCGAAAAATTTAACTAATAACCATTGAGTATCCTAATAGTTTCAAAAATCAGTCATACAAATCGTCAACAAGTGCTAACGAATACTTATTCTTCACAGTTACCTATTTAAGATCTCTATAACCTTATAAATAACCACCAAGTATCATCTTTTCTAATTATAGTAACAATTTACCCTTATGGAGATTCACTAAGCTCATTATCTTCTTTATCAAATACTTTCCCAAGATGAATCATCAAGTCCATCATCCCAATTAGTGTCCTCTATCTAGGAATCCGAATGCCAAAATAATACCTTATAGCAATTCCAAATCTCAATATCCTGGTATGATACCTGATGAACACCCATTTTGAAACTCACATAGAAAACACCACTTAATCAACTAATAACACATAAGGCAAAGATATATTGGTCCTATCAGATCTCGTACTCGCGATATTTTATAACCCATATAATCCCACTTAGACTATCACTTTCAATACTAGTCCCATATATCTAGTCTCCCCACGAGACACCAATGCATAATTACTTACACAAGTACACAACCATAAATCTCTCTTAATTAGGCCATACTTTAGACAATTACGCGTATGTGACATAATATCAATTAATAATTTACCCGACTCAATTACACACAGAGGTAAATCAAACGTAGATAAGGAGACTCGCTTCTTGCGGCGGTCCTCCTCGAAACCACAACAACTACTCAATTAATTCAGGTTAACATAACGATGATTCACGGATAGGTAACTCGACCAAATCCACCGGCAATACATGCCCACTTAATCACAATTACCAAGATAATTAAGGATGATTCGAGGTACGACCCCATCGGAGTAGAACCTCCAACACATAAGGCAACTCTTAGGCCAATTATGCAAATAAAAGATGAAATGTAATGCCACGTGAGAACGAATGAACAGGGATTTATAAAAGTATGAACCCTAACTCCTGAGACAGGTAAAATACCTCAAATGATGGTGGAGGAATCTATCTTTCCTTAACTCACCTTTCCTTGATTCCTTGGATGGTCAATATCATTTCCTGTCTTTGATCAAATTCCTGCGTTAAACTCTCGACGTAAGTTATCGCACACTCTCACTCAGCTAGACTCTACCCGAGAACTCTAGCACCGAGCTCGATACCAACCGCGAGGACCCCGACCCGGAACCTACACGTGTCCCAAGCTGGAGCATCCTCAAACTAACCCAATTTTTCCTAATCTTTTAAAACTTTTATTTAACTTTCAAAATTAAATACAATTATTATAACCATTTAAAAATAAATCTACACCTTTTCACAACGGAGAAATAATTGACTAACTTAGAAAGTAAGAAACGGTTTTAATTACAAAAGGGCCTCGGTTATAACATAAAGTAAAGATTTATAAATACAACTCCACAAATGAATTATACCAACGTACTCTTTCTATACCAACCTAATCATACCCCGACAATTCCCACAATATAACTTCCAAACTCCTCACCGCCCTTACTTGGCTGGTCCACCTGTCTCGGAATCTAAAACAGTAAAGGGAGAGGGGTGAGAATAAATCTCAATGAGCTATTATGAATGCAGCAAGATGCCAACAAAGTGCAACACATAGCATGGTAGCACATAACACATTATGAAGGCGGTAAACACATTACGTTACCTCATTTTACCTTTTCCCGTCTGAACAATAAGTCGTACAACGTGGGAGTAAAACTCCACTCTTTGGTGAATTGCCTCCAGCACATTCACCTCTTATAGGACTCATACCCCAGAGATCCATATAAGAAAAGATACCTATAATAGAGTATCCAAAAATAATATATTCCCCGGTACACCAATCGCGGCAGTGCAGCAAAGGCTTCTTCATGCTCAATACGGTCGCTAGCACGGCCCACTCTGTGGCCACAGAGGAGGGGAGGGTCACCGGCATGATGGACCTTCAATCACTTATAGAACAAATCAATAATTGATTGACTTCCATCATACCCACCCGAACGCATTCAAGCACATAATAGTTACTTGAATTATAATCCACAAAAAGGGATAATCATATAATAACATGGTAAAATATACTCATGATTCATCCATACAATAGTGCAACAATTCATGTAATACACTATGCATAATACCATTAACGAATTTAAATTCAAGTAAAGTATCCATATAAACACATAATCCACAGGGATACCATATAACAATACCAAATAATCCACAAAGGGGATAAACAATATAGTCACATGGTAAAATATACTCATGTTCATCAATTTCATAGTGCCACAACCATTTAATACACTATGCATAGTATCATCAATAAATATGAATGATAACAAATAAATCCACCGATTGAATAACCAAGCAATCACATAATAAACATATCCACACATTGGGATATCATAACAACTTGTCAAATAATCCACACTTAGGATATTAAGGTAACCATATAATCAATAATTCCACAACTTGGAATAACCCTACCACAAAGTGATACATATCCATTACCAATTAGTTCAATAGTGAAATCTATGGTTTCTACACCATTGCAACTATTCACCGAAGATAAGGAGTAAGTGAGGCTACTATATATCATAAACCATTCTTACATAGTTATTATACCACCTCGAACAACCTTAATAAAAGTTCAAGATCTATTTCCCAAGTTGGAACTATTCTCCGAACCATCATTTAACTACTTCCACAATCCCACTTTGACCAATAAAGACGTCATGGCCTAGCCAAGGTATTCCATTTTAACTTAGGTTAAGAAGGATTGATTTGTACCCGGGTTGGGTTAGGTTCTATTAATTTATAATGGTTAGGGATCATCCCACGAGGAAATTAGCAAAATTCAGCAAAAGGGAAAACGGGGGAGAATCTGGTGACATGGGCGACCGCCCATGTCACTTGGGCGACCGCCCAAGGAAGTTTCAAAAGGAATCCAACAAACTGCCTTCATGGGCGGCCGCTCAGCCCCGTGGGCGACCGCCCAAAGCCACCTTCGACATACGAAATTCCAACTTAATTTACATAGTTTGTTTCCCTTTAAATTTTTCTTAATCTCATGAACACTAAAGGGATTTTCTAACCTTACTTACTTCAACTTAAATTATCTAAACCCAAGATCATGTAGATCTAGATTATTTATCACCAAGTCTTCCACCCATTTCACTACTTCATTCAAGTTTATCCCATTAAATCTATCTCTATCCATTTCTTACATCCTAGATCATCTTCCAAGAACATCAACCTCTTTCCCTTTCATTAACCAAGCACTCATCTCCTATAAAGTTCCCAACCATTTCATTATTTCATTTCAAGCTAAATCTCCTAATTTAACTCCACCCATTTCATAAATCAATTCTTCCACTTCCAAGAAGGTTTCTAAAGCATTAACAATCATCATAATACAATAACAACATCCATAGATCATGAACATTCAAAGAAAGGAAGGGTCATAATAACTCACTTTAAAATGGAAGATGGATCATGGATTTCTTTAGCTTGAAGAACTCCTCGTGGTCTCCCGATTCCAAAAGTACTCCCGGATCTAAAAATGGTGAAGGATGGCACTTGGTAGGAGCTTGAGAAGAGGTGCTTCCAATGTGCTTCCATGGAAGGTTGAGAGAGAAAGTGAAGAGAAGAAGATGAAGAAGATGAAGAAGGAGGGAGGAGTATAAATGTGGTCAAGAGAGAGGGGGGGGCGGTTCAAGAGGGATTTGGGGAGGGTTTTAGGGAAGTTGTCCCCTACTCCAAATTCCCTACCAAAATTCTTTCATTATTTTAAATTAATTCCCCAACCCATAACATTTTATTTGTCCAATTTATTACCACTTCATTCTATTACTTTATTTATTTCCAATTATTATTTTTCCTTTAGAACACTATTTATTTTCTTATCATTTTATCCTGATATAAGAAATTTAAAGATATAAAATAAACACATAAGGTTGATATTAATATTAAAGTATATAATGTTATACTAAAATTGTGTCTAGGGTTAGGGTCGTTACAGATCTCCTCCCTGTGAGTTTGCAAAAAGGGGACCTCTCCCCGTCAGTCGGTCAACTCTAGTCTCGTAGTCAAACAAAGTGTCTCCCGTAACATCCTGAGGGTCAGACCAGGGTTCGGCACTCCTAAGGCAATAGCTACTACAGCAATCAGGCCCCAGAATCGCTTCACGCCTGCTCCCCAAAACCACTTGGGACTGCCCAACACGCTGCTCATACCAAGCCGGAGTGCGGGTCGTCGCACGACATTCTCCCCGACATCTAAGGAGCACCACAGAGGGAAAGCGGAATACTTCCGTACCCTCGAGAAAGTACAAAAGAGCACCTGGAGCCGCCATACAAAGAGGAGCTACCTCCGCGGGCAAGGTCATCCTGACGGCCAACAAAGGCTCCTGCTCATCCCGAACTGCCGGGAAACAAGCGACGGAATATAGAAGGAGGACCAAGACAAACCTAGAACTCTGACAACATAGGACCCTTCCTGAAAGGCCCTCCTAGTCTCAATCCTCCAGTGCAGAACCCACCAACGGATCTGATGCGTACCAAGCCGTGCCATCCATCTCTCCCAGGCGGACTGATCCATATCCAACACAAGAGGTCGCTGAGCAAATGACAACGGGCTAAACGACGTCGGAGCCTCGGGCATGGCCTGAAGTCTCTCTCGCAGCCACAAGGTGAGCAAAGCGGGGCTTCCCCCTCTCATGAACCTATCTCCAGTCGCCAGACGGTCAATACCGTGGAGGGTCTCCCCCAGCACCAACGGGACAATATCCTCTCCAGCTCTGCAGTGCCCTACCACATCCAGCAAAGCACCATCACATACCCCAAGGGAGCTGACCATGAAAAGTGTCGCTATCACGCACAAGGCAAAGGCATCCCACGAGACATCACTCTCATCATCAATCATAAACCGCTCCGGCAGCGCAGAAATGTCAATATGACCCAAATCAAGGATCATGCCCTGCACTTCTCCCAACGAAGTCCGAAGAAAGCATGCAAGCTTCATGCTCACGGCAGCACCGCCAATCAAAGGAAGCGAGATGGCCTCCACCTCCGATCCTCCCATCAAAGCTCGAAAATCCTCGAAAGTGGGCGTCACTTCATTGTAGGAGAAGCAATACACATGCCTCCTAACATCCCAGAACTTCGCGGCAGCCCGCAACAATTCCCAATCAGGAACCAACTCCTTAAGGGACCAAACCGAGCAGAGTCAAAACCTCACCTCGAAAGCCCGCCTCTGATGCCTCATACGGTGCCGCATCCACATTTTCAGCCGCTCAAGGAAGTATGCTTGCCTCTCCTTCGAAAGCCTCGGCAAAACTCGTGGAACATACGAAGAATCCACAGCAAAAATGGAGGTTCCTAGAGAAAATGGGGAAGAAAGCTCGAAATGACTGCAAATGGGAAGTGGGGAAAGTCCAGACATTCGGAAAACACTTATCCCTTCCCAAAAGCAAAGGAGATCCGTACGGACCTCTTTGCATCCCAAGTTGGTCCGTACGGACCTTATTGCACCATGGTCCCACGTTTCTAGCAAACAGTGCAACAGCCACTGTTCTCAGCAGGACCTTGCTCCAAACTGCCCAAATTCTGGCCAAATCCATTTCCGGCAAGCATACGCTACCCACAAACGCACTCCCAGCTCACGTGGCATGCATAAATAATAAACTAGCAACAATTTCTAGGACAATTCCGGGGAATCACAAAATACGGCATTACATCTTAAAATAAAATACTTTGCTGTGCAAATACAAGTGTTTTATTACATGTACTCAAAATGTCTGTTGCTAAACAAAAAAAACAAAAAATGGAAAGAGGGAAAGCAAATGAGCCCTAATCCGACTCTTCATCATCATCATCATCAAGCGAGAAGTCATGCACCTCGGCAAACTCGCCAGCCACACCCTCGTCATCAGAATACTGAACCCCCTCCTGGGGTGGGTACTCAAAATACTCTGAAGGGTCAAACCCGGAAAAAGGATCAAAGAAGGAGGGCTCCGACGAACTCTCTCCCAGTGCCTCCTGCGAAGGCCAGAACTGGTGAAGGATCGGCTGCCTCTGGACTCCCGAAGACGTCCCGGCATCCATGCTATGCCGCCCCCGAACGGGTCCCTCCAACTGCTGCCCAAGCTCAGCCCTCGGCGGAGGAACGTCCACAGAATGCCTCGAAGGCATCGGCTCGTACGCCGGCACACGCCGCGAAGACCTGCAAGACAGCTTTCCCGCCAACTTCTTCGCAAAAGACCGCATTGCTACATAACGGCGGGTCAGCGTGTCGAAGGCTCTCCCCGGGACCTGCACAAGCAAACAGCCAAAGAAACGCTCAGCTAAAGAGATACAGGCATACAAAAAGAGAAAAATACAGAAAAGATGCCAAGATGGAAAAGAGTAAGCACACTCACCGGCATATCCGGGTCAACCCGATAGGCGGTGGAGCTGGCCCAGTGGACTGTACCGACACCCTCCGCCTCGATGAATCCCCACGAACATATGTGAAGTCCGGCCAGGCACCAGAACATCTGGGGGACCTGGCGGGCCATCCTGCCTCTCCCCCGCCAACACCTGTGGCATCCTCAGCTTCCTCCTAACGAAGGCCCCATACTCCTCTCCATACAAAACAAACTCATCGGCACTCACGCCGCCAAGATATCTCTCAAACTCCAGCACGTCCATGTCACGGGAATCCATCATCCCAAAAGGCGGGTCCCTCGGAGCTAGGGCTGTTACGCGAACCGAACAGGCTCAGGCTCGGTTCGGGCTTGACTCGTAAAAGCTCGAGCTCGAGAAGGCTCGAGTCTAACTCGAGCTCGACTCGATTTTCAGGCTCGAATTTTTTTCGAGCCGGCTCGAGCTCGGCTCGTTTGTTCGGCGAGCTTTGATCGGGATCGACTCGTTTATGCTCGGATCGGGATCGGCTCGTTAAAAGCTCGAATAAAAATTTTCGCAAATGATTCGAACTCGAGCTCGAGACCGAGCTCGGCTCGTTAAGCTCGACTCTGATTTCTTTATTATACTTTCATCTGTTTAGTTTTTTTCAAACATTTTTATATAACTTTTTGAAAAAACTTCATTGCTAAAAAAAGTCCAAAATATTTATTTCTATACATAAAAAATAAAAAAAACTATACATATATACATAAAAATTAAAGGATTTTACCCTCCCTGATTTCTTTATTATACTTTCATTTGTTTAGTTTTTTTCTAACATTTTTAATATAACTTTTTGAAAAAAAAATTCAATACTAAAAAAAGTCCAAAATATTTATTTCTATTCATAAAAAATAAAATAAAAACTATACATTTATATATAAAAATTAAAGGATTTTTCCCGTCCCTGATTTCTTTATTATACTTTCATTTGTTTAGTTTTTTTCTAACTTTTTTTATATAACTTTTTGAAAAAAACTTCAATACTAAAAAAAGTCCAAAATATTTATTTCTATTCATAAAAAATAAAAAAACTATACAATTATACATAAAAATTAAAGAATTTTACCCGTCCCTGATTTCTTTATTATACTTTCATTTGTTTATTTTTTTCTAACTTTTTTATATAACTTTTTGAAAAAAACTTCAATACTAAAAAAAGTCTAAAATATTTAATTATATGCATAAAAAATAAAAACACTATACATTTATACATAAAAATTAAAGAATTTTACCCTTCTCTGATTTCTTTATTATACTTTCATTTGTATAGTTTTTTTCTAACTTTTTTTACATAATTTTTTGAAAAAAAAACTTCAATACTAAAAAAACTTCAAAATATTTATTACTATTCATAAAAAATAAAAAAATTATACATTTATACATAAAAATTAAAGGATTTTACCCGTCCCTGATTTCTTTATTATACTTTCATTTGTTTAGTTTTTTTTTTAAATTTCGTAGTGGTAGTAGTGGTAGTGGTGGTAGTAGTGGTAGTGGTGATAGTAGTGATAGTGGTGGTAGTAGTGGTAGTAGTGATGGTAATGGTGGTGGTGGTGGTGGCGGTAGTGGTACTTATAGTAGTAGTGGTAGTAGTAGTTGTAGTAGTAGTAGTGGTGGTAATAGTGGTAATAGTGATGGTAATGGTAGTAGTGGTGGTAGTAGTGGTGGTAGTGGTAGTGGTAGTGGTAGTGGTAGTAGTGGTAGTAGTGTTGGTAGTAGTAGTAGTGGTGGTAGTAGTGGTAGTAGTGGTAGTAGTGATAGTGGTGGTGGTGGTAGTAGTTGTAGTGGAAGTGGTAGTGATAGTGATAGTGGTAGTAGTAGTGGTAGTAGTAGTAGTGGTGGTAGTAGTGGTAGTAGTGGTGGTAGTGGTAGTGGTGGTAGTGGTGGTAGTAGTGGTGGTAGTGGTAGTGGTAGTGGTGGTAGTTGTAGTAGTAGTGGTGGTAGTAGTGGTAGTAGCGGTAGTAGTGGTGGTAGTAGTGGTGATAGTAGTGGTAGTAGTAGTAGTGGTAGTGGTAGTGGTGGTGGTAGTGGTGGTGGTGGTGGTGGTGATGATGGTAGTGGTAGTGGTGATGGTAGTGATAGTGGTGGTAAGTGATAGTAGTAGTAGTGGTAGTGGTGGTGGTAGTGGTGGTGGTGGTGATGATAATGGTAGTGGTGATGATAGTGGTAGTAGTGGGGGTAGTTATGGTAGTGATAGTAGTGGTAGTCGTAGTAATTAGGAAAGTTATATTTCATGACTCAATCCATCCATCCCTAACATAAATTGAACATTTTAAAATTATTACATTATTCGTTTCAAAATAAATTTTAAAGTTTGTCTCAAAATATATGACATTTTAAAATGTCATTCGAAAAGTATAAAATAAATAATAAATATTTTTCTTAGTTATTTTCATTTTTTTATGTTTTTTGTAAGAATATAAAGAATTATGAAAAATCAAAATTGAAAAAAAATTATGTAGAGACAAAGACAAAGCTCGAGCTCGGCTCGGCTCGGCTCGGCTCGTTTAGGCTCGAGAATTCGAATAAAAGCTCGATAAACTTGAACTAAAGATCGTTTGAGTTCAGATTTTTTTAAAAATTCGAGTTAAGCTCGAGCTCGGCTCGTTAAAGCTCGAGTTCGAGAAGCTCGTAAAAAAGCTCGTGAACAGCTCGAAACTCGTTTCGAGCCGAGCTCGAACGAATTTTTCAGGATCGAGCTCGAGCTCGAAAAAAGCTCGGCTCGTTAATTTTTAGTCTAGCTCGAGCTCGACACCTCAAAGCTCGGCTCGGCTCAGCTCGTTTACAGCCCTACTCGGAGCCATGGGGAGCATACCGGGGCCATGCTGCCAGAAGACCCTCTCCCCCAAATACATGACATCGCAGGTCAGGCCCCGCAACATCTTCCTCTGCGCCGTCACCACGGGACCACCCTCAAACTCGTCATTCCCATACCGAGCCCAGGGGTACAGATCAAACTCCGCCGGGCTATCTCTCCCCAAGTGCTCCTGCACATCACCGTAGGCGATGGTGAGCTTTCCCCTACTAGTTCCTCCTCAACGGACGGGCCCAGCCCAACATAGCAGGATAGGCCGCTATGGCCTCAGCATCTCGATCCCACGGAAAGCATCGGAAGATCTCATAAAACCACACCTGCGACAAAAGCAGAAAAGGCTCAGTGCAAAAGAAAATGGAGAAATGACAAATTGCTAAATCAAAAACAGCAATAAACTCATACCTCCAAAGCATAATCAAAGCAGCCCAAAGAACTGGTCACGCCTCGGCTAAACCGGTCCAAAGAGAAATAAAGCTCGGCCAGGCCCACCTCGCCCCAAGCTATCTCGCCTACCCTCTCCAAATCCACCAGACTCTCCAGCAGAGGAAAAGGAGCCGCGGTAGCGTGATTCGAGAACAAAGTCTCGGAGAGGGTAAACCACAAGAAGGAGCGTACCAGCTGCTCCACCGTCACCAAGCCGGTACCACGGCGATAGGCCCCAATGTTGACCGAAATCCGCATCTCTACATCGCTGTACAGCATGCCCAGGCCCCTGCGAGGAAGAGGCGCAAATCCCAACAGCTCAGCCAGCACCCCATCAGATATCCTGTCCCTCCACCGCACTGGCCCTCCTTTAATGGAAATCCCAGTAATAGCTGCAAAGTCGGTGGAAGTCACCGTCACCTCGCCCCAGCTCAAATGGAAGGTGTGTGTGGTGTCCCACCAATACTCGGACAAGCCCAGGAAGATACTCTTGTTCTTCCTCGTATCCGAAATCCCGGCCAAGTTCTCCACGAACGCGCCCAAGCCGGAAGCAAAGACTAGCCTCTTAGGGCTCGGCCTGCCCTCCCTAGAGATGTCCCAAGAATCGCCGCCACAACTCCACTACAGCCTCGAGCGACCCCCGAGACTTCATCTTTTTGGCTTTCCCAGACAAAAGCCCCTCATCCTGCAGGTAAACACTGCAAAGGTACGTCAGTTACAATGCAAAATACCAAAAGGAAACCAAAGCATAAAAAAAAAAGACCCGACACAAAACACGGCATACATTGCACATAAATTTCACATGTAATCCGTCATAAAACACGGCACACATTGCACATAATTTCCCCATGCAGTCCGTCACAAAACACGACACACACTGTACAACTTTTCTCAACAGAGGGATTAAGCCCTACACGACACATTTTCAAAAGACCCGTCACAAAACACAGCACACATTGACTCCCCACAAAGTCCGTCACCAAAAACACGACACACACTACATGACACATTTTCATAAGAAAAGTTCGTCCCTACACGACACATACTTTCAGACAAAACCCGTCACAAAAAACGGCACATGTCACATTTTTCACAAAATTTGTCCCTACATGGCAATTTTTCTCACAATGTACACACAAAAATAGCATAAGGTACAAAACACCAAAGCATGCATTTCAAAGAGAGGCACTTTATTTTTACAAATAAGAGCTAATTGATGGGACGGATTTTATACCATTATTTTCTAGGTTTCTATGAGCTTAAATTGTTATTTTCATGTATTTAGATTAGTTTTATGTAATTTTCGACTAAAATGTATTTTTGGGGCTTAATTGTAATCCGAGGGTATTTGAGTGTTTTATTTTATATTCGGATGTAATACTCCCGAGGAGTCAAAGTCAAGATATTGAAGCGGAAGACTGTTTTGCAAATTAGTGAAGTTTTAGGGACCAAACTGCAGATCTAAACAATTCAGTGACCAAATTGGAACAGGAGTTTAGGAAGCTCAAAATCTCCTAAATTAAATTGCTGTGCACGTGAATTGACCAAGGGTGAAGGATTGACCAAGGCTGAAGAGTTGACCGGCGTGTGAAAAGATTTCTTTTAAGGTTATTTTATTTGTTTTCCTTTTCTTTTTCTTTTATTAATTTTTAGGTTTAGTTTTATTAGGGAGGAAGTATAAATACTCCTTTTAACATTAGTATTAGGGTTCAGCTTTTATTATATTTTCCCTAGAGAGAGAGAGTTGAACATCCATGGAAGCTTAAACTATTTGCTTTGGATTTGATTTCTTGAACCCCTATTAATCAATTTGAGGTATTTTTCTTTTCAATCTGTTCATCCCTATTCATAATTTTACTTGTGTTTATTTTAGATTTATAATTAGGGTTTGTGAATCTGGCCAATTCATTAGTTCTTTTTATGAATCTTTGCTAGAGTTTTCTATGACTGTGCCAGTTTAGGAAATTCACGAGTAGCATCTTTACGATTTATGCATGTGCCATGGTAAATTGTGAAGTGGGTAAAATTAGATGATTATCTGTGTGAAATAATCATAGAAAGCATTCTTGATCTTAGTTTCTTAAACCGTTCATCAATTAATTCTGCGATCTAGACTGTGCCAGTTAGATTAATTTATTAATTAGGGTTTCTAGTGAGTGTGCCACTGCTAGTAAATATTCTGAAAGAAGAAACAGAGATTGAAACAGATCTTGCGATCAGGTGAATAGGGTGACATTGAAAAGAGGTATCAATGATAATTGGCTAATTAGGTGGGGACGGAATCAAATCTGAAGTGTTTCTAAATCATTGTTTTTACTGTTAGTTAGTTTAATTTCTGTTCTTAGAAAGTAATTAAAAATCTCAAACAAAACCCCCCATTTGTGTGTGACTAGTTCGTAATCAATACCGTTCTTCAGTGGTTCGACCCTGGACTTACCTTTGCTACATTTTTGTGGCCGAGTCCCGGTTTAATTTAGTAGGTGTGCGACTAAGCCTACCAAATTTTGGCGCCGTTGCCGGGAAACGGTGTAATTGTTTACGGACTTATTCTGTTTCTTAATCTATTTCTTTTTCTTATTTCCTTTTTGTTAAGTTTTTTTTATGTCATCTTTTTCTTAACCTTGTTTGACTATAGAGTGTCATAGACAACAAATGGAGTTTAATGTATTTGATGACATGAAATCTGTGTTGGAGAATGCTTTAGGATTTGTAGAATTAGAATTTGATCTTTCTGATGAGATGAAGGAGGCGGTGATGGGTCTTGCTGATGTGCTTGATGTTGGTAAGACCAAGGCACCGAATGAGTTTGGGGAAGAGGTCCCCAAAAAAAAGAAGGTGAAGAAAAAGAAGAAAAAGGTCAAGAAAAAGGCCACGAAAATTTCTTGGAATATTCCCAAGAAAAAGAAAAAAAAAAGATAAGGGCCAAGAAAAAGGCCACAATTTTTTTTTTGAGATTTTCCCGATTTAATCAAGAATGGTATATATGTGGGAAAAATTGTGGGTATTTGTACTCGTGAATGTGCGAGGTGGGCCAAGGAAAGAAAAGTTAAGACCAAAAACAAGGTGGCCACCTCGAATCCCCATTGAAGTGGGAATTCGGTCGGGCTAACGACCTTAACCAAATGCGCTTATCGGGAGGCAACCCGAAAATTTCTTTGTTTTTATGTCTTTTATATTTTATATTTTTTTTATGTGCAGAATTGGTGCTACTAAGATTGTTGGGTTGTGGTGTTGTGCAGTTAAAAGCAAAAAGCATTGGAGACGGAGACGGAAGCGAAACAATGGCTAATTCCTTAGTCGAAAAAAAAAAAAAAAGGCCTACAAAAAAAAAGGGCCTACGAAAAAAAAAAGGGGGGGGGGCCTACTAAAAAAAAAAGCTGTTAAAAAAAAGAGTGTGTTAAAAAAAAAGAAAAAAATTGATGTAAGCTTGGACTGCAGCCGAGGCGCCAGCCCCAAACCATGTCAGGCGGCTGCCCAAGCCAAGGAACTTCCGGGCCAAGCTTCGGCCTCTCATGCGGGCGCCCCATTGATTCCCATGCGTACGCCTCATGTAAAAAAAAAAAAGGCCTGTAAAAAAAAAATTGTGCCTAAAAAAAGAAACAAAAAAAACAGAGGCTTGTAAAAAAAAAAGAGAGAAAAAAGTAATTTCGAAACGAAGCGAAGGATTGGACCCCAGCCCAGCCTGCCTCGGCCACGCCCCAAATTCCCTCGGCCACCCCACCTGGGCCAAGTCCAAGCAAGAATGCAGCCACTCCTTCCCAGATTTGGCCAGCTCACCTTTTTCTACTGCAGCCCCTCCCATTTCTCAATATTTTCAATTTAGCACCTGAACTTGTTATTTCCAGTTTACTCCCTCCTTTTTCAAAATTTTCACTTTAACCCATAAATTTTCTAAAACCAATTTGACCCCTTATTTTCCCATTTTTCCATTTTGACCCCTAAACTTTCAATCCAATCTTACCTCCCCCATTTTCTTCCAATATTCATTTTAGCCCCTGTACTTTCAAATATCTAGAAAATGGACCATTATTCACCCATAATCAACAGCAATTTGGGAGTAGCTCTAGCCAAGGATCTTTTTGGGGGCCAGATTTGTTTCCACCACCTCCGTAGTCCCGAAAGGTATTCCTATCTCTTTCTTATTTGTTTTGTATTGATGCATATGGGACTATGCATTGTTTAGTGAGGGGGTGGGGGTTTGTATAGTTCTTTTTGATTTGCATAGTTGTTTTTCGTGATTCCTTCTTGAAAAAAAAATTAAAAAAAATTAAAAAAAAAATAATAATAAAATAAAATAATAAAATAAAATAAGAAAAAAATAAAAATAGAGAGGCTAAGTGAAAACCCGAAAGGGCACTTAGGCAAAAGGTGAGATTTTGAGATGTTTTATCATCTATTCACCGGTGTTGGCGTCATAAGGGGGTTTGGAGTCGCGGGTTAGGATTTTCATTCTTGGCGTAGGAGGCTCAGTTAGAGGCGTTAGGTTAGAAAATCCTCGTCTTTCCTTTTGGTGATATAAGGGGGGTCGGTGTAGGTGTTTTGTTACGAGATAAAGTTTTGTGCTTATTTATAAATCATACATAAAACTTTAGTTTATGAGGGGGATTGTAGGGTGAGATAAGCGTGGGGGAAAATTAGGAAAATTTTAGTTCCCCTTGGCTTTTGAGTTGGCATTTAGTTTGGATACCGTTTATTATGGTGTTGGTATCGACCTAATGTCATTTTTTTTATTATTTCTTTGAGGATTTATAAGGAGCCGGAGTTTCTATACTTCATTTTTATTGTTTGATTTTTGATTGGTGGTTTAGAGGAAACTAGAAATCATTTTCTTCCATGCTACGCTAATAGACTGGAGTTTAGAAGGGAGTTATGATTTTACTCAGGGACGAGTAAAGGTCTAAGTATGGGGGAATTTGATGGGACGGATTTTATACCATTATTTTCTAGGTTTCTATGAGCTTAAATTGTTATTTTCATGTATTTAGATTAGTTTTATGTAATTTTCGACTAAAATGTATTTTTGGGGCTTAATTGTAATCCGAGGGTATTTGAGTGTTTTATTTTATATTCGGATGTAATACTCTCGAGGAGTCAAAGTCAAGATATTGAAGCGGAAGACTGTTTTACAAATTGGTGAAGTTTTAGGGACCAAACTGCAGATCTAAACAATTCAGTGACCAAAGTGGAATAGGAGTTTAGGAAGCTCAAAATCTCCTAAATTAAATTGCTGCACGTGAATTGACCAAGGGTGAAGGATTGACCAAGGCTGAAGAGTTGACCGGCGTGTGGAAAGATTTCTTTTAAGGTTATTTTATTTGTTTTCCTTTTCTTTTTCTTTTATTAATTTTTAGGTTTAGTTTTATTAGGGAGGAAGTATAAATACTCCTTTTAACATTAGTATTAGGGTTCAGCTTTTATTATATTTTCCCTAGAGAGAGAGTTGAACATCCATGGAAGCTTAAACTATTTGCTTTGGATTTGATTTCTTGAACTCCTATTAATCAATTTGAGGTATTTTTCTTTTCAATCTGTTCATCCCTATTCATAATTTTACTTGTGTTTATTTTAGATTTATAATTAGGGTTTGTGAATCTGGCCAATTCATTAGTTCTTTTTATGAATCTTTGCTAGAGTTTTCTATGACTGTGCCAGTGTAGAAAATTCACGAGTAGCATCTTTACGATTTATGCATGTGCCATGGTAAATTGTGAAGTGGGTAAAATTAGATGATTATCTGTGTGAAATAATCATAGAAAGCATTCTTGATCTTAGTTTCTTAAACCGTTCATCAATTAATTCTGCGATCTAGACTGTGTCAGTTAGATTAATTTATTAATTAAGGTTTCTAGTGAGTGTGTCACTGCTAGTAACTATTCTGAAAGAAGAAACAGAGATTGAAACAGATCTTGTGATCAGGTGAATAGGGTGACATTGAAAAGAGGTATCAATGATAATTGGCTAATTAGGTGGGGACGGAATCAAATTTGAAGTGTTTCTAAATCATTGTTTTTACTGTTAGTTAGTTTAATTTCTGTTCTTAGGAAGTAATTAAAAATCTCAAACAAAACCCCCATTTGTGTGTGACTAGTTCGTAATCAATACCGTTCTTCAGTGGTTCGACCCTGGACTTACCTTTGCTACATTTTTGTTGCCGAGTCCCGGTTTAATTTAGTAGGTGTGCGACTAAGCCTACCACTAATCTACACATTTTTGCACAAAAATCACATACCCACAATTTTTACATGCTCAATTTCAACAATTCATCACGAATTTCACAAAAAGCATGACAAATAACAAAAGCCCCAAATACGCGAAAAACTAAAACCTAGTTCTAGCATACAACAATTCAAGCAAGGAATCAAGACGAAATTGATTTCTTACCTCCCCGACGGCTCTATCTCGCCTATTGTGCACCTCCGGATTCGGATACAACACATCAGGGTTCCTCGACGAAGGCACAAAGGAAGTGCAATTCCTTTGAAGGTCCGTCCTTTGCTCAATCGCCTCTTGGCTCCGTTGACGACGACCTCTCCTTGCTCTTTCCGCCATTGACAAGCAATTCAAGCTAAATATGGATGATTTTCTAAGGAAATTTGGAGCAAAAAATGGAGTTTTCTCCTTCTCTCTCTCGGCTGCTCACGAAATTGGAAGAGGTCCGTACGGACCTCTTTGCAATATAAGGCCAAATTACTTCTTTGCCCTTATAATCTTTGCCCCTGGCTGTCCAAAGGCCTATTTCAGCAGATTCAATGCAGTTTGATCCTTAACCCAACAAAACCAACCCCGGCCTTCATCGTAAGTCCGGATTTCACCCACTAAACGGCAACACCAACCCCGGCCGTCATCGTAAGTCCGGATTTCGCCCACTAAACGGCAACACCAAACCCGGCCATCATCGTAAGTCCAGATTTCGCCCACTAAACGGCAACACCAACCCCGGCTGTCATCTTAAGTCCGGATTTCGCCCACTAAACGGCAACACCAACCCCGGTCGTCATCGTAAGTCCGGATTTCGCCCACTAAACGGCAACACCAACCCCGGTCATCATCGTAAGTCCGGATTTCGCCCACTAAACGGTAACACCAACCCCGGCCGTCATCGAAAGTCCAGATTTTGCCCACTAAACAGCAACACCAACCCCGGCCGTCATCGTAAGTCCGGATTTCGCCCACTAAACGGCAACGCAGACACCGGCCGTCATCGTAAGCCCGGACCTCGCCCACTAAACGGTAAAACAAGCGCAAAAGGAGCCAGCACCTCCAAGCACAAATCCCAAGGTATAAAACACCTCTAAAATGCCAAACGGTGAATCAACCAACGGCCATCAAAGTAAGCCTGAAGCCACCTTCGCAGCGGACAAAGCCCCTACGAGGCCACATATCCCCAGCAGATGAACGTCGACAGTCATCGTAAGTCTAACCTTTCCCCCAGCGGACGAAACACGAGGCATTCACTCCTCTCACAATCAAAGCACAAGTCAGCCACACCTCCGCAAACTGCAGTCAGAAGACGAATCAAGTCCTCACGCACGACACAACCGCAGTCAGAAGACGAATCAAGTCCTCACGCATGACACAACCACAGTCAGAAGACGAATCAAGTCCTCACGCATGACACAACCACAGTCAGAAGACGAATCAAGTCCTCATGCACGACACAACCGCAGTCGGAAGACGAATCAAGTCCTCACTCACAATATCCGCAGCCCGGAAGGCTTTAAATCACTCAGTCCGGGAGACTGCATAAATCAGCCAAACTACTATCTCCAGCCCGGAAGACTTTAAATCACTCAGTCCGGGAGACTGCATAAATCAGCCAAACTACTATTTCCAGCCCGGAAGGCTTTAAATTACTCAGTCTGGGAGACTGCATAAATCAGCCACATCACTATCTCCAGCCCGGAAGGCTTTAAATCACTCAGTCCGGGAGACTGCATAAATCAGCCAAATCCCTATCTCCAGCCCGGAAGGCTCTAAACCACTCGGTCCGGAAGACCGTATAAACCTCCCAAATCACTATCACCAGCCCGAAAGGCTTTAAACTACCCGATTCGGAAAATTGTAAAATTTCCATCTCAGGATGCCACCACGTCCTCACAGTCGACCTCGGCGGTCACACGACAATTCAAGGCACCACCACGCCCGTATACACTCACAATTTCACGACCTATGAACTACGATCAGGCTTGATTCCCGCTAGGAATACGTAGGAATCATATCACAGGGTCCAGCCAGCCGACCTATAAAGCCAGATGCCGGGGCGCGATTGCGCTGCCTCTCGGATCCGGGCAATTTCCAAAAGCGACAAATGCGAGATGCCGGGGCTCCGCGCGTGAGCCGGATCCGGGTAATTTCACTCTTGCCTCTGGAGTACGGACATGGAGTATATAACCTCTCGGTCTATGTCTCCCAGAATTCCTTTGTCAATGTATCCCCCTTCAATGGGAGCCAACCTTTTCGCCCTTCTGCTCTTCTTGAGCTCAACTTTTTTGGAATGAAAAGATAGCATGCCAATTAGCTCGGGCACCGGGCAAATTTCTTTGCCTTTGCCTTTGCTTTGTTTGTCCTCACCCTTCTTCTGCGAGCAGGAGGTCTGGCCTTTCTCTGCTTTTCTTTTCTCCTCCAATGTCCGAATGAACCTCTCAGGCTGGTTTTTCATGGTTGTAACTCCGCCCGGAGTATTAAATTTGATTCTTTGATGGGGGACAGAAGCAACTATTCCTAGTGCGGCCTGTGCGGTCACGCCTAATATAGCATTGTATTGGGAGGGTAGATCGACCACCATGAACGTGATTTTGGCCATTTTCTGCAGGGCCGTTTCCCCAATAGTTACTTCGAACTCCATCGTCCCCTTCACCCTGACGGCGTGATTTGTAAACCCCTCAAACAGACCGGCGTAGGGAGTCAGGTGGGCCTCGATCATCTTCATCCCTACTAAGGTATGGTAGTAGAGGATGTCTCTGGCCACACACGTATCAATTAAGACTCGCCCAATGTTTGCTCGGGCAATTCTCATACGAATGGTGAGGGGCTGAGTAGAATGAAAAAGGGTGGAGGCAAGTTCACTCCTTTTAAACCCAATTTCTTGCTCTTCTTCCGGAGCCATGGGTGGAATCAAGAAGACCTTTTCCAGGGTCTTGATCTGGAGGGAGAGCTGTTTGTTGGAGAGAGCTTATACTCCAATAAAATTGATGTCATGTGTCTCCAACTCATCCTCGCTGTGGTTATCTCTCTCCCTCCTTTCGGTGCCATGCTGGGGTCGTGCCCGCTGGGTGTTATTGTTGTTATTGGTATTATGGCCCTGCACCCACTTGGTTAACTCACCATTATTGATCTTTTGCTGAATGATCCTCTTCAGCTAGAAACAATCTTCTGTGTTATGACCGTGGTCACTATGATAATCACAGAATTTTGCCCTACTCCTCTCGTTTGGCTTTCTGCCCATTGGTGGAGGAGGGAGAATTTCCATTGTTTTCAGAATAGCTGCCCGCGTTAAGTTCAGGGGGTGAAAACTGTTTCACCCATCAATTTTCTGAGCTTATCCGTACCGCGGCTTCGGTTTTTCCCTTGGTTATTGACGCGGCCAGATCCCTGACCCATCTCTTGGACTTGACTAATTCTTTCTTAGGCTGGTTCGCGGGCAGCGATCTCATTTGGCTCTTCTGCTGAGGCAATGGCAGAAGCTCGCTCACACATTTCCTCTACGCTCTTAGGCCGATTGGAGGCAAAGTTCATTTTTAGGAAGCTGCTGGAGAGATCGCCTTCAAAGCAGAGCTGGATGACACTCTCGGACAGGTCTAAAATCTGCTCGCTCATTTTTCTGAACCGAGTGATGTAGGATTTCGTGGTCTCCGTCCTAGTCTGTTTGACTCTGATCAAGTCTGTTTTAGGCCGCACGGGCTCGCCTGCTCCAGCAAATGAGTTCAAGAAGACACTCCTGAATTAGTTGTAGGTTCTTATGGATTTGGGCTTTAGGGCTAACATCCAAGACAAGGTTTTTCCCGTGAAGGTAGCGGCCAGAGCTTTGCACATGACCGCTTCATCCGAGGAAAATAGGGTCATCTGCCCTTCAAATTGCCCCATATGGCACTTGGCGTTTGTAGAGCCATCATACGTTTTGATCTGGGGAGTTTCCCTTTTTGTATTGGTGCCCGGGCAATCTTATCAGCAAAGGCATCCATGGTGCAGCCACACTTCATTGAAGTTTGTTGGTGGGTTTCCCACATTTGATGCATGAATTTGATAAATTTTGGGCTCTTGCTGTCCATCTTGGATTTCTTATAACGCGGAATCACGGTCTTCCCCTTGGCGTGAGCCATGGATCTAGCTTTGGATTTCTTGCGGTGAGGATTTAATTGAGCCTCTTCTCCTTTCTCCTCATTGTGAGTACCCCAATCCAACTCGCGACCCAATAAAAGTGCCTTTTACTCATTAAAAGTGCGCTAGGGAGCATTTTGGTAAATTTTCGATTCATTTCGAGACTTCCGGGAGCTTTTTATAAGTTTATCGCTAAGGAAGGACCTATAGGGTATTATACAGTTTGGACCTTTAAGGAACTACTCAAGGAAGGGTCCAGATTCCGCCACCTGGCACGTTTCTAGAAGGAAGGCGGTTATACTTGTTAGGTAGTGCGACATAATAAATCATTCCCAAGCTACGTTAAATAAGGATATTCTTCATTTTGTCAAAGGGGGGCCTCTCTCTCTCTAGCTGAGACTCTATCTCACTAAACGCAAACAGAGGTCTCACCATTCTCTCTCTAATCGTTCCTCGTTGAGCTCTCCCCCAAAACCAGAATCATCTTCCTCATTGTTCCCCTTCGTCGGCGACGACCTTCCTCACCAATCCTCTCTCTCTAAACCATTCACCGGCGACCCAATCCACCTTCGACCCTCTTCCTCTGAGCTCTCTCTCTCTCCACCCAAATAGCGACCAATCCTCCCTCTCTAAACCGAATCGCCGGCGACCCACGATCCTCTCAATCGTCCACCGGTTGCATCGCTCTCCAACAACGCTAAACCCAATCAATCGCTTCCTTACCCGTTCTCTTCCTCTCTCCAACCATCGCCGTCTCCCCTGTTTCCAGCCCTTAAACCATTCATCACCACCGTTCCCAAACAATGCCAATTCAACCCACATACTCACGCACAGGCACTTGAAGCTTCACAGGTACTTCAACCTGAGAGTTCGAATTTGTTCGTTGAAGCTGATTTGAAGATCCTTCTACCTAACGTGGTTTAAGGATTTTGGACACTACGAGGGTAACTATCCAATTCCATTTCTCTCTCTTCTCGTTGTTCATGGGTTTTGCCGTACTCGATATTGTTCTTTAGGCTTGAACCTGATTAGATGGGCATGGATATAATCTCATTTTTGTTCCCAGTATGCCGTGATCTGTTTGCTTGAGCATTTGTTTGATATTGGTTTGTCTAAACACCAAATAGAGGGTGAATCAATCATATTCATTCTCTCATATGTGTTTATCCATATCTAGGTGATAATATTGTCTCGTTGCAATTATAATTTTTCATCTCTGCAATCTCGTTGTTGCTGTTAATTCCATTTCGTTAACCTTGTTGTTGATATTGGTTTGTTTTTGTAATTAGCCTAGTTGTAAACCTCTGCATATGGCATAGTATGTCCCGCGACACAACTGGCCATTCATGGTCCTGTGTCGGGCGACATACTTAGCCAACTGTAGCAGATCCCCTTTTCATTTGTAATCCGTCCAACCTCGTTGTAATCGGGACGTGGCCCCCCAAAATAAGTGGCTCACAAGATGTAATTCCATCTGTTTATCAATAAAGCATTAATATGCATTTTATACATATTTTGTCACACATTTTGCACACACTTTTGAATGAATTGGATGTTGAACATTGAAAGACTCGTCTACGGACGAGGCGTGTTGGGTGAACTCTCGGTTCTTCCCAACACGTAACCTGACCCCCGAACCCATTTTCTCTTTCAAAAGGTTTTCAATGTTTCCTTTAAAACGGCGTGGCGACTCCTAAAATTTAATTATTTTTTCGGCGAGCGTACATTCACTCATCATCATCAATCTCCACAATCCCCTCCATATTTGCTTGACCGCGGTCAAAGGTTGGTTCAGCCTATTTTGTCCCTCTAGCTTGACCAACAAGCGAGTGAGTGGGGACTCGTTGGGAGAACCTTTGTGACCCTTCTTGGAGGGGGACTCCACCATTGGCTTCTAACTCCAGTTGGGCATCATTTATGGCCATGGCCTCAGCCACTAGCTTAGACCTTGCGGCCAAGGCTTCGTTTCTCTTGAGGATTAACTCCTGAGTGATAGGAGTGTTGGGAGAAGTGATAGGAGCGGTGGAGGTTTTTGGACTAGGATTTTGGAGTGCCTTTTCTTTTCTGGCCTCCTCCATAAGCTTCGTTAAATCCCTTTGAGCAAGGGAAAGGTTACCTAAACTGTGAGCAGGCCCCCTAACCTGTTAAAGGCCGAGGTGCTTGCACTACTAGAAACAGGGTCATTACCGACGGATTTTTACCGACGGACGAAGTCCGTCGGTAATACAGACGGAAACTTTTCATTTACCGACGGAAATTTATTTTATTTTACCGGGAATTTAATTTTTTAAAATTTCGTTTTGTCCGTCGTTAATTTTTAAATTCCGTCGGTATTTTCGTCGGTAATACCGACGGACTATGTCCGCCGGTATTACCGAAGGACTCCGTCCGTCGGTAAATAATTCATATATAAACGCGTCTCTTCCCCATTTTTAATTACGCATCATTTTTATTACGCCCCTTATTTCCTCAGTCCTTCGCGAACCCCAGCCCCAACGCCAAGCCGTCGCCGTCGCCGTCGCCGCCGAGCCTCGCCGTCGCCGGTAAGTCCTCTTTGTCTCTCTTAATCGCTTCTCTCTCTCACTTTCTCTCTCTCTCTCTCATCAGTAAGAACACGCCGTCGCCGCCGCCGTCTCTTTCCATCGCCGTTTGCGGTCGCCGGTGCGTTCTCTCTCTCTCTCGCTTTCTCTCTCTCAATCGTTCTCTCTCTCACTCGATTTCTCTCTCTCATGAATGATTAATTTTAATGAGCTGAGAAACCCTAGTTTTTATTCAAGTAATTGTCTTTCAGTTTTGTATATACATGTTGTTGCTGTTAATGCATTATCATGTGGAGTTGTGTTCCAAATGTTCATTAGGAGTTGAACTAAACTACAGAAAATGTGAATAATTTCATACTTGGGTTTATTTTGGTAGCTCTTTGTTTATTGTGTGTTTGTGTGTGTGCAATTAGAAATGTAGGGTTTGAGGTATTAAAAATGTATGTTTGTGTTATCAATGTGTCTTATGTGCGTATAAAGGTGTTTTGTTATATTGTACAATAGCCTTTTAGATTATATGTTCAGTGCGTATAAATTAGTATTTGTGATTGCATCTATATTGCTTAATAGAGACCGACGGCAGTGATTTATATGATTTAATTTTGTAAAAAAATATAAAATGATATCTTGTTAAATTTTGTAAGAACCCTAATTTGTTTTTGATTCTAATGTTCATGATTATTGATTGGTATTTGTGTGAATTTTCAAATATTTGAATGTTTGATGCTTGATTGGTCCTCCGATTTAGGTTGTTTGCATTTTCTAACTAGTTTATCAAGCTGGGTTTTGGAAGTGGCTCTTCATTATACCTAATTGGTAGTTAATTAGGCTTTAAATAGATTGAGGTACAACTCTATTTAAAATATAAATAAGATGAGAGCATTTTTCATCCACAGCTATCAAAATTCGTCTTCTTTGACCAAGGAAGACAGAGCAAACAAGTTCATTGCCGTTTGAGTCAAGGATTTTCTGTTTAATAAGAGTTTTTACAGTGAAACTGTAAAAACTCTTATTAAATAGAAAATCCTTGACTCAAACGGCAATGAACTTGTTTGCTCTGTCTTTCTTGGTCTAAGATGAGATTGGGTTTTGATAGTTGTGGATGAGAACGACTCTTATCTTGTTTATAAATGTTAATTTAATTCATCATTGTAAAATTTCAAATTTTACAATAAAGAATTAATATTTCAAATTATTCACAATATTAATAATTTAAAAAATATGATAGATGTGTGTGTTAATTCATTATTGTAAAATTATGCATTTTACGGTAATGAATAAAAATTAATGTTACGACGTGACGTTGTGACGGTTGAAATACAAAAGCTTAGAAACCCGTTTAAGAATCTTTAACTTATCATGTTGAGGTCAACATGTAGTCATCGATTCTTAAATTGTCTGTGTGGACAGTCTTGAAATGCACGATTATATGATTTGTAAATATCATCATTGTCTATTAAAATTGCTTGAATAGTCGATAGTTGAGATATTTCGGTTGCATTAATCCTATTGTTCTCTGAGTGTATACTAGACATATATGGTTGATTACACACTGTCGATTCTAATCGATAGTGTTTGATTGACCTAGTCTACGTCGTGCACTTGGAGACCATGGGGTTATCTTTGCCAAAATTTCTTGATTTTCGATTATAAAGCAAGTAGACAAGGTGATATTTGCAATTCATACGTGTATTTCGGGATGGGATAGAAGCCAACCCCACTCTAAACCTAATGGACATGAATTGTCCTTTCATCATAGGGAATGATATACTTTACAACAAAGAATTAAATATTAATATTCAAAATATTAAGGGGTGTCAGACCTCAATTCGTTAATTACATCTAAACTGTTAATACATTATGAAATGCAGGAGTTAATTATGTCTGGAGAAGATCGTAGTTGGATGGATAATCGTAGTAATCCCGGTAGAAGGGGTGTCAGACCTCAATTCGTAGAAGGTTTAGAACATTTCGTGGAGTTTGCTAGAGCGCATCCCCAGTGCATGCGTGGTGATAAGATTAGGTGTCCTTGTAAAAAGTGTAAGAATAGACAATATCCGATTGTTGGATGGGTAAAGAAACATGTGTTAGAGGCGGGGTTTGTTGATGGTTACAAGGTATGGGTAGCGCACGGGGAGCGTTATGTGGTTGAAACAAGTGTTCGCAATCATCCTATCAGATCAAGTGGTCCCCAAGGGAACCCGAACATTTGATTGATGAAGAGGAGCCGTGCTGCCGGTTTGGATGATATGGTTCGAAGTGCGGGCGGCCCAAAGTTTGATTGGAACCCTAATCCAACAGAGGCACCAAATCCCGTTGCAAAGAAGTTTATGGATTTAATGGACTCTGCAAATGAGAAAATTCATCTGGTGCAAAGGCTACAGGTTAGAGCAAGTGAGTGAGCTTCTAACTATCAAGGCCGATACAAATATGAGCCAAAGATACTTACGATCGTATAATGTCATGGGGACATCGGATGCTACCCGAAGAAAATAATATGGTTCACAATTTTTATGAGACGAAAAAGTTGGTGGGGCGATCGGTCTTGGGTATGTTAAAATTGATGCTTGCAAGAATCGGTGCATGCTTTTTTATAAATAAAATGAGGGCCTCGATACATGTTCAATATGTGGACTTAGTAGGTATAAGCCACAACGCCGTGGTAGTGCCAAGCACAAGAAAACGTGCCTCGGGCGCGATTACGTTATATGCCGCTAATTCCCGGGTTGCAACGAATTTACGCATTGAAAAAAGCTCGAAGCCATGCGTTGGCACAAAGAGTGTCCTCGTGAAGAGGGTGTGATGACTCATCCTTCGACGGTGAAGCATGGAAACATTTTGATGCCACTTACCCTGATTTTCTTTGCGGATCCTAGAAACATAAGAGGTTTTGGGGATATGTACGAGATGGGTTTTCTCCATTTGGACCAGGCAAAATCTTATTCATGTTGGCTGTTATAGTCGCAACAGTATAATCTTCCCAGTGGTTATGTATGGTGATCCTTATATGTATTTGAGTTTGTTCATTCCCGGCCCTTCGAATCCAGGCAAAAACATTGATGTGTATCTTCGACCTCTGATGGATGAACTCAAATAGCTGTGGAATGATGGTGTCCAGACATGGGATGCTTTCAAGTTGCAAAATTTTAACATGAGGGTTGCAGTGATGTGGACAATTAATGACTTTCCTGCTTATGGTATGATGTCGGGATGGAGCACACATGGGAGATTGGCCTGTCCGTATTGTATGGAAAATACAGATGCATTCACACTTCAGCATTACAAGAAGCAGTGTTGGTTTGATTGCCATGAGGCGGTTTCTTCCTAGTGACCATCCATTTCGTAAACAGAGGAATGCTTTCACCAAAAATAGAGTTGAGCAACGGGGCCCCCCTCCTCGTCTGAGTGGGGAGGATATTTTTGAGCAGGTGTCTGAGTGTATATATAAAATAATCAATAAAAATAAAAATAAAAATATACATATATGTATATATATAAATATCATTATTGTCTATTAAAATTGCTTGAATAGTCGATAGTTGAAATATTTCGGTTGCATTAATCCTATTGTTCTCTGAGTGTATACTAGACATATATGGTTGATTACACTGTCGATTATAATCGATAGTGTTTGATTGACCTAGTCTACGTCGTGCACTTGGAGACCATGGGGTTATGCTGTCAAAATTTCTTGATTTTCGATTATAAAGCAAGTAGACAAAGTGATATTTGCAATTCATACGTGTATTTCGGGATGGGATAGAAGCCAACCCCACTACTATCACGTACAACCACTACCATGGGGTTATGCTGGAGTGGAAAATCTCAAGTTTTTTGCACAAGCGTTAGGCCCAAAGATTGAAACTTTGATTAATTATTATAATAATAAATCTACTTTCAAAGTTTCAATCTTTGGGCCAAATGCTTGTGCAAACTTGATATTTTCCACTCCATCTCATTATAAATGTAAACCCTCTCTCTCTCTATTTTAAAGAAAACAACAATATTATTTCAAATTCAAGCAGTCCAAGTGAACTCCATTATTTTGCTTCTTTTTGTTTTTAGTAAAACAACCTTATCTCGAAACCACTGGTCCATGTGAACTCCATTATTCTACCTGTTTTCATATTGTCATTTCTATTTTAAAGCTGCAAGAAGTGCAATGCGACAGGACACCAAGTCCACACTGTTACCCACGTTTTGTTTACTTGGTTACTCTTTACATGTTATGTAATATTTAAATTTTGTTCTACTTGATAATATTTTCTCGTCTACATATATAATATACTAGTTTAGATATGTCGGGTCGAGGTGGCAATCGTTCAAAGAGAGGGAAGGTTGCGGGTTTTGTCCATCGTCTTGTTTCACCGGGGACGGGAGGGAGGGGATCTACTTGCAGTTACGGACGTAGTGAACCATCCGAGCGGGTTAATTTGGACGCAATTATTAATGAGGAAGGAAAAATGGAAATATCTATCTCTCCCAGTGCGCAAGTATCATTTAATTGTAAATGTCATATATATAATGTTTACATTTTATTATTGTCTTTTTATTTGTATATATATTGATATATTGTTTTTTAATTAATATCTTGATAGGTTTATACATGCATGGTGGTGGTAGCGGTAGCAAGAATGGCGGCGCTCGTGGTTGTTAAACATGAATTTTCATTGACATGTAATTAAACAAACAAACAAACAAACATATGTAGTTTCTTTTCCCTTTCCCTTTCCCTTTTTCCCGCCTTTCCCCGCTTCCCGTTTCCCCTTCCCTTTTCCCCTTTCCCCGTTTCCCCTTTCCATTTTCCCTTTCCCCTTTCCCCGGCCGTTTCCCCTTTCCCCTTTCCACGCTTGATTTGGACAAACATATGTATTTTATTTGATGTACAAGCGAAACGGGTTGTTTGTGTGTGTTTGTAGTTTGTAATTGGGTTGTTTGTGTGTGTTTGTAGTTTGTAGTTGTTTAAAACGGGTTGTTTGAACGAGGTTAACGGAGTTTCTGACCTTTTACGGGTGGTTTAATAATAAAACAAATTTTTTTTTAAATCGTTGGATTACCGACGGAAATTTCCGTCGGTAAATTAATACAAAAATAAATAATTATATTTCTCCAAATAGCGGAAATATCCGTCGGAAAATAAAAAATTAAAAAATAATACTCAAAATACCGACGGACATACCGTCGATTATAGGAGTTTATATTCCGACGGACATATCCGACGGTAAATATTATGATTTGTTCTAACCGTCGGTAATGGTTTTATTTCCGACGGATAATTCCATCGGTAAACTCCGGTATTGCTCGGTTAACCGCGTATCTCATTTCCGACGGACGTTTTCGCGGAATTTAGATTTTCAGCGGATATTCCGCCGGAAATACCGGCGGAATTTGTCCGTCGGTATTACCAACCAATTATTTCCGACGGAACCCGACGGACGTATTCCGTCGGTAATATCCATTTAGCGACGGATTTGTCGAATTACCGACGGATATTTCCGTCGGTAAACGGCCTTTTTCTAGTAGTGTTGGTCTGACAGGATTGATTTGCGAGGGAGAAGCTTGATTACTCTCATAGGTTGACAGAAAACCAGCGCTTCTGAGAGGAATAGACATTTTCAACGGTAAAAAAGGCTGAAAAAGAATTTGTATTTTGACGGTAAGTGTTTGGGAACACGGTGTTTGCTTTGACAGACATAAATTTATGAAAAAATTAAGATTTTTCCCGGCAATGGAACCACTGATGACACCACAGATTTTAGGGTCTGAATGTAAGCTAGGATATCTGGCAGGATATTATTTGGACGTACCTAGAACACAACACTGTAAATGAGCACCGTTAAGGTCAAAGTTGGATGTTACTCCAACTCAGGCCCTCGGGTGTAAGAGTAAGATATCTTAGAGGATATGATAACCTGAGAGCAAGACGTTTGGAATGTCTTGGAGTGTTTGTGTGTTTAGGGTTTAGATAATGTGACTTACAATGTCAATTTTGCACTTACCTTGTCTAAGGGGACAAGGGCTTTCTATTTATAGGTGATGGTGAGCTGCTTGTTGATGTAGGCCATAAGGTTAGCCCTAAGGACATCTTAGTCTTTGACCAGGTACGCGTGTTCGCATCGGATTGGTCCTGCCAGTAAAGTAAGATTCACTTACAGAGGGGATGTTGTTGATGTGGATAGGAGCCGTGTATTTGGGAGAGTTGGTGCGGCGCATTAATGGCGATAGTAGGCGCCTGACTGAGCCGCATTCAATGTGATGGAAATAAGTCGGCTTCTTTATGTCAGAGACAGTAAGTAAACTTGCTCTGTAAGCTTTCGCCTTAACCGGTAGTCTGGTGAGATAACCGGGAGTCTGGTATGAGACCGCAGTCAACATCTTGGGCGCGGTCAATGATATTGACGCGGGCACGGATGGAGCAGTCACAGTTCTCGTGGTCACCCTGCTGACGGTCTGGATCTCAGCGGTCTTGACTGGGATAGTCTGAGAGGATCGCGGTCTTGACCTTGACGGCCTATCTGTCCGCGGTCTTGACTCTGGCGGTCTAGGGTATGCCACGTCATACTTGGCCTTTGGACTAAACTGAGTTTGGGTCATGTCTAGCTGGTCCGGGCTCATCAAACCCTAATTCAAGAAAAAGTAAATATATCCTAATTATAATTCCTAGAATAAAAGTAACAAATACATGGAAAGATATACAACAAAATATGGATAATATTTACTTGATATTGGAATCTTGAAATAAAGCACGTGAGTCTTGGGACTCACTTCATGTAATCTGTCTTTCACCCTCCCTCAAGCCAAGTGAAGATTCTCGAAGCTGCAACTTGTCGGACAGCCGAAAAAACCTTGGTTTGGCGAGACTTTTGGTGAAGATATCGGCTATTTGATCAGTGGAGGAAATGTGATAAAGTCGTAAAAATCCTCGTTGATGCGAGTCACGAACAAAGTGTAAATCAATTTTAATGTGACAAGTTCTAGCATGAAAAACAGGATTCTTCAACATATGAAGTGCATAAATATTGTCACAATATAGGCGAGGCAGAGAGAACATAAGACCGAGTTCACGGAATATGTAAAAGAGCCATTTCAGCTCGGTTGTTGTAGAGGCTAAGGCACGATATTTCGCCTCACTGCTAGAACGGGCCACAATGTGTTGTTTCTTAGCAGTCCATGCAATGAGATTATGACCTATGAAAACACACACACCAGTTGTGGACCGACGATCATCAGGAGACCCAGCCCAATATGCGTCACAAAAGGTCGAGAGTGTAGTATCTGGAGATGCCCGAAAGGATAACCCTAAGGATATCGTCCCCTTTAGATATCTGAATATTCGTTTGACTGCTTGAAGATGGGACGTACTAGAAGCATGGATGAACTGACATACTTAGTTGACGGCAATGATAAGTCTGATCGAGTAAGGATAGCATACTGGAGCCTACCTACCATGCTACGACAAACCGAAGCACATGCACATGATCGCCGTCAAGAGCTGATAGGTATCAAGCGAGAGCAAGTGGAGTTGAAGCCGGTTTGCACAGTTGCATGTTAAACTTGTGCAAAAGATCAGACACATACCAAAATTGATTTAAGAGAAGGTGGGATTTGGTGTGCTTGGCCTCTATGCCAAGAAAAAAGTTCAGAGGTCCGAATCTTCTACTTTTAAACGTCGAGCAGATCGAGTCAATCACCGAGTTAACGAAGGAGGGAAGGGATCATGTGACAATGATATCATCAATATATACTAGTATAGCCACAATAATACCTTTATGATGATGAATGAACAACAAGGAATCTGCTTGACTATTGAAAAAACGAGAGTGATGAGGTAGTCATGAAGGCGACGGAACCAAGCACGAGGTGACTGTTTCAATCCATAAAGAGCATGATGAAGTCGACAGACCAAGTGATCGAGGATGAGTAGGATCAACAGAATCCAGAGGTTGATACATATATATATATATATAGCTCCTCGTTGAGAATACCATTACGAATTTTGTTGCGAACATCCAATTGCTCGATAGGACAACTACGCGAGTGAGCAAGAGCAAGGATGGTACAAATAGTAGCAGGCTTAATGACCAGACTGCAGGCTTAATAATCGGACTGGAAGTTTTCTCATAATCAACACCTTCCTGTTGAGTATATATGGGCTCAATGAATATTTTACTATCAAAAAGTATAATTATAGTCAAAATCTTACAAAAAACACGTTTTTTCTTAAGATTAGAAAAAACGTGTTTTGATTCCCCCGCTAGTGCTAGTATTAGAGTAACAAAGTGCAAGTGTAAAGAGTGTCAGTGCATGTATTATTAAGTACAAGTGTAAAAATGTGTCATTGTTAGTGTAACAAATTGTCAGTATAAAGAGTGTCAGTGCATGTATTATTAAGTGACTTGTTATTGTAAAATAGTGTCAGTGTTAGTGTAACAAAGTGACAGTGTAAAGAGTGCCGGTGCATGTATTATTGAGTGCCAGTGTTCGTGTAAAAAAGTGTCAGTGTTAGTGTAACAAAGTGTTAGTGTAAAGAGTGTCAGGCCAGTGTAAAGAGTGCCAGTCCATGTATTATTAAATGTCAGTGTAAAAAAAATGTCAGTGTTAGTGTTAAAAAGTGTTAGCGTAAACAAATGCAAGTGTGAAGAGTGTCAGTGTATTTATTATTAAGTGTCAGTATAAAAGTGTGTCACTGTAGGATAAAAAAGTGTCAGTGTTATTATAAAAAAGTGTCAGTGTGAAGAGTATCAGTGAATGTATTGAGTCCAACTTTGCTAATTTTTCGAGAGATTTTCAATAGAATAAGTTTCAGAGTCAGAATAGTTGGTTGCTTGTCCATAAATCTATTTTTATATCAGAGGTATTTTATAAAAGTATACAAAATCGATCAAAGTCTCAGGCTCCGTTTGTTTAGCGAAAAACATTTTCCGGAAAATGATTTCCGGCAAAATATTTTCCGAAAAATGAAAATGTTTTCCGAAAAATAAGATAAAAATGAAGTTTTTCCCATTTTCTGGTGCGAAACAAACACCGGAAAATGAGGAAAATATTTTCCGGAAAACATTTTCCCCAAACAAAAGGAGCCTCAATTTTCATAACTATTTTTTCCGGACTCGGAATTGAGTGTTTTCATAGTCTAAATTCATTAGTTTTTCATGTTCTTTCCAAGGAGATAGTTAATTGGTATCATAACTTTTTGTATTAGTATCATATGGGGTTTGGGCTTTTGTATTGGATTCAATGAATATTTTGCTATAAAAAATGTTTGAAGTTCAAGTTGAGCCCTGAATTAAGCATAGTTTCAATGTTCATGGTTTTCAAATGATTTAGAGTTTGCCTTTTCAAATTGCTCAATTTAGGGATTTAGGATCTAACATTATCATTGGTATCAAGAGTAGGGTTTAGGTTTTCAAATGACTTGATACACACTACTTTCAATTTCTCTGTCCCTGTTCTTACTGAATCCTTCAACTGTTCTCTTCTTCTTCAACAATTAGTCATTGTATTATCTCAGGTTGTTGAGAGTCTTTTGTATTTTCTATGATGTATTTATGTATTCAAAGTTGATGAATGTTACGATGCTTGTGAGGCTCGGTTGGCGGATTATCGCTAACCCAGATGCACTAATTATTGGTGTGCTAACTACGCTTTTCGTGTATAGAATTTTATGAAGGCCAATACAAAGCCGTGTCCAAGATTCTTTTGGGAGGCATCTGCACAACTCAAGATGTTGTAATGAAGGAGTTTTGATGGAAGATAGGCCCGAGAAAATCTGTATGAGATGATATATGGTTACGACGTGATGACGATTTCTGTATTTGATTTGTACCTAGGTCGTTTTCATTGTCTAATAATGTTTGTAATATTGGCAACTCTTTAATTTGAGTTGAACTTCCGAATTTTGTGAATGGTCATCCCAATGTTGAACTAGATCCAATGTTGAACTAGATCCAACCGAACATAACCGTTTAGATTTAACCGTGGTTTCAATTAACAAGATCGAAGTATATCTATATGTAAAGTTATATTAGTTTTAAGAAAAATGATATTATTTATAATATATTGTTGTAATTATGATTTATATATATATATATATTGAAAATCCATTAAAAATGATTATTTGTATACATATAATCAAATCATTAAGAATTTGAAACAAATTATCATTAGACCGAATTGTTGAATCGAACCATAGTCTACTACGATCTCTAATTTGCGGTCAAACTGTCCAATCCAGTTTAAAATTTTTAATTGCAGTTCATTTCAATCTCTAATTTGTTCAGTTCATTTGCTTGGCGATTCTATAAATTTGCCCATACTCAAAGCCATAAACCAGTGGCCACTAGAGTATACTGCTCCAACTCTGTTTTCTTGTCGCTCTTAGACCATCCGCAACAGTGACTTAATTATCGGCTTCTCTCTATTCCATTCCAGATCATCGGTTATCAATAAGCATAATTGCACATCAATTATCGGTTTCTCTCTATTCCATTCCAGATCATCGGTTATCGATAAGCATAATTGCACATCATTTTACTCACATTGACGTCTTAAGTCATCAATTTTTCTCTCATATTTTTTACTATAGCCCACTATATTTTCTCTTTCCTACTCACATCTATAATAATTATTATCATTATTCATATTTTTTTATTATTGCTAATTATACATGATAATAATTTATATCCTTTTATGATAATATTTTTAATTATTAATTAAATAATTTTATTAATATAATTATTATTTAATAATCTTTTTAAATATTGATAAGTTAATAACATCTTATTATAGAATATATAACATGAAAATTATATATAAAGACAATTGAATTTTTAAAAAATACGTAATATAAATCTCTCTTTATTTGATGCAACCTGATGAACCATGGCCATGGTAAATACTACTGGCCACCCATGGAACCTGCTGGAAACTTCACAGATACGTGCATATGAGTAGTCCAACATTGTATCTGCAATGTTCTTTGTACCTTTATTTTATTCTCCCTAGGTGAATTGTATTTAGTCTAGTTATTGTTTTTATCCTTGTAGTATTAGTTGCCTATATAAAGGCATGTATATTGTAAATATGAGATAAGCAATAACATAAAATCATTCTCTCTAAATACATCTTCATACTTGATATCTCTGCCATGTTTTAACATGGTATCAGAGCAGTAACGATCCAGTACCAATTTTTTTTCTCTCTTTGTCTAGAGATGGCCAGAAGTAACAATTCAATTAATTCCCTTTCTCCATTTTACTTGCACCCGTCTGATCAGCCGGGGGCTATTCTTACATCGTGTTTGCGAAATGATACAAACTACGACACATGGGAGAAAGCCATGAAGAATGCTCTTCGCGCAAAGAAAAAGCTCGGTTTTGTTGAAGGATTTGTCACAAAGCCTATCGATGATAAGTCGTTGGAGGCATCTTTGTGGATTCCAGTTAATTCCATGATTGTTTCATGGATATTCAACTCGATAGAGAAATCGCTGCAGCCCTGTGAATGTGTGCCCAAAAATTTTTGTTTATTGGAATTCACGCGAGTTTGAAGACATCCGAGTTATTTGAAAAACGGAGTCGCCACGCCATTTTGATTACCTCAAAACTTTGAAAAAAAGGTTTTATGGGTTCGGAGGTTAAGTTACCCCTTGGGAAGAACGTTTGGCGTTCACCCAAAGTGCCTTGCCGGAGCAAGTCTCCCGAGATTTCATTAATTGTGTTTGCTTGCGTGCTTTCTTTGTGTGCATGTGTTTGAAAATAAAGGGGGGGGAATGTCCCAAGTTGTCTTCCGGACGTACAAACCATTTGTTGGTTGTCGCTCGGGATTTCTTGGAATTTATGTATTTGGGATTATGATCCCGTCCTCATCTTATGACTTGTGATCATCGCATTTTTAAACCTCGGGACCCTCGGGACTTGCGTGATCGAGAGAATGACTCTCTTTTGGTCAAAGATGAGGTTCTTTAGGAAGGAATGTCCTTAGCCCATCAATCCTACGCTTTGAGACGGTCGAGCTCGTATAGAGGCTTCATACTCATTCTTAAGCGATAATCGGAGATATAGGGTTCAAGGTTATCCTTTTCCTAAAGAAATCATGAACCTTTAATGGAAGGAACGATGCAAAGATGAGAACTTTTACACCGGTCCGTTCCAAGGTTGGGGGAAAGGGGAAATGCATGATGAAAAATGACTCTTTAATGAAAAGATGACATTTTGGTTTTAGCAAATGATGCTTTTTGATTGAAAGAAATGATCTTTATGCAAATGATGCATAAAGATAGGATTTTTATGCAAATGATGCATTGAAAAAAGGGTTTTGATGCAAATGATGCATTTTATTGGAAAAGATTTGATCTTTATATGCAAATGATGCATAAAGATAACATTTTTATTGAAAAATATGGATTTTAGGTGCAAAGGATGCACCTTTATGAAAAAGACTACATTTTTATGACAAATGAGGTCTTAATGCATGCTAAGGGGAAGGGGGTGATAAAGAAATGATCTTTATGAATAAATGCCAAGTCCCAAGCAAGATATATGAATGCAATGAGCAAGTATATCAATTAAAATGCAAGGTTAGGGCGTGCAAGGTTACCAATCGTTTCCTTCGCTTCTTCGGACGGAGCTAGGAGGAGAGGTTCTTCTTGGGTCTTCAAGGAGGAGGGAGATGGCTTCTTGAGCTTCTTCTTCGCCTTCTTGGACTTCCAGCAGCTCCTTGGGGGATCTTCTTCGTATTATGAGAGTATTATGCTTCTTGTTGATGATTAAAATGGGTGGAGGAGGGCTCTATTTATAGGCAGTCTGGATAAGGCTAATGAAGCCGTGCGGCTGCAGGCCCTTTGCAAATGAGGCCGTGCGGTCTTATCCATTATGACTCAGCATTCTAGAACCATGCAAGGTGGCATTATTCTAGAACCTTCTCCCTAATTAAGAAAAACGTGTTTTCTTAATTAGGAAGGCTCCATACAGCCCTAATTTTAATTTGGGACTGCTCCAGGACATTTCCGGAACACTAGGAAGGTCCGGGGAATTACCGGGAAACTTACCGAAATGTCGGGAAATTTAACCGGAAGGCATGAGCCAGATTTGGGTACTTACAGAAGCCCCTCGGCAACGTCACTTGCAAGGCGAGTGGGGTTGTCGATAGAAAAGGATCCGATCTGGCGAATGCCGAGATGGATTAGGAGACCCAGGCGGTCGAGTGACTGAACCTTTTGGAAGGCTACCTACGTATCCCGGAGGAATCAAGCCAGGCCGTAGTTCGGGATTAGGATCCGCTGGGGAAGGAAGAAGAGAAACTGGTCTCTTTCTGGGAAAAAGAAGAGAAAATGACCTAGGAGGTCAAGCAATTGATCCTACTGGGGATATGCTAGGAGTGACCCAGGTGGTCGGATATCTGAACTTTTATGAGGGGGCGCTTTATCACTGAGGAGTGACAAAGAAACAGGGTGACCAAAGTGGTCGAATGGCTGGACCTTTTATAAAAGGCTACCTACGTATCCCGGAGGAATCAAGCCTTGATCGTAGTTCAAGCATCACTAGATAGTTAGGAACGATGTCTAGGATCCTTGAGATTTTGACAATTCGGAGGCTGTCACCTGATGAAGCTAGAGCTTATGGCGCTATCTCTTTATGACGGAGATAGAGGTAACTTAAGTTGGGAAACTTGAAGTACGTCTATTCGCTGATAGAGGTAGCACAAGTTGAAATGACTTGGGCATACGTCATTATTCGCTGATAGCACAGTAAAGACAAATTGGAATGACTTGGGCATACGTCACTATTCGCGGATAGTGGTAGCACAAGTTGGAATGACTTGGGCATACGTCACTATTCGCGGATAGAGGTAGCACAAGTTGGAAATGACTTGGGCATACGTCACTATTCGCGGATAGAGGTAGCACAAGTTGAAATGACTTGGGCATACGTCACTATTCGCGGATAGAGGTAGCACAAGTTGGAATGACTTGGGCATACGTCACTATTCGCGGATAGAGGTAGCACAAGTTGAAATGACTTGGGCATACGTCACTATTCGCGGATAGAGGTAGCACAAGTTGAAATGACTTGGGCATACGTCACTATTCGCGGATAGAGGTAGCACAAGTTGGAATGACTTGGGCATACGTCACTATTCGCGGATAGAGGTAGCACAAGTTGGAATGACTTGGGCATACGTCACTATTCGCGGATAGAGGTAGCACAAGTCTAGAGTTCTGACAATTCGGAGGTTGTCACCTAGTGTTATCCCGTTATAACAGAATTAACGGAGGCGACTGGGAATAGAGCTTGATTGCTTTACAGATAAGGGATATTTTACGAAAAGATGTTATCTTGTTTAAAAGATAACGGAAATTGCATGCCCAAGTGGAAGGTCCGGGGCGGGATTGTAATTTACGCTCGGAGCGAATGAAGCCGCCCGGCATGAGATGGAGAAAAAGGAGCCGTACGGCTAGAAGCTGTTTTTCCAGATTATTTAAAACAGGTTTGAACGGGCATTGGGCATTTGTTGCCGCCCACTTCAAGAGAGAGAGAAGAGAGAGAGAGAATTTCGAAATTCTTCAACCCCTTTGCTTCCCTTTGATTTGAGATGGATCCGGAGGGCAATCCCATACCGAGGCAAGCAAGAAGAAACATCTCGGCGGCCGCGAGAAGGAGGAGAAAGGAGCTCGTTCGGACGGAGAGGAAGTATGACTTCCTTACGCCTCCATCGGAGCTTTACAGGAGAAGGGAGCATAAATCAACGAACCCGCGATCGGTTGGGGTAAGCATTCTCATTTTGCTCAAATCCGATGATTTTGCTTGAATTTTGAATGATTTTAGGGCTTGACCCGAATTTTAGGATTTTTGAATGATTTTTTGAATGATTTTGAGATGCATGAACAACCGATGAGGCTAAGAATATGCATGTGCAATTTTATTTTGATGAAAAATATGAGAATGACTCACTTTTTTTTTCTCGCAAAATGAAGTAAGAATGAGAATTTTTCAAAATATGAGACGGAGTTCTTGCCTTGTGCTAGAACTAGGTCAAAATTCTGATTTTCAATGAGAAAACATGATTTTGGAAGATGAAAATGATTCATGCATGCCATTTTTTTGAAAGAATAATGCTTATGTGCAAAGAATTGTGATTTTGTGCTTTAGGAAAGCAATGACGCGTTTCAAGTGATGAAAGACACGTTTTTGATGCAAAAGATATGCTAGAAAAACTTTTGTGAATGCTTTTCTTTTGAAAATATGCGCACTTTTGAATGCATGCTTTTGAAATGATATGAAGGACTGACGCTTCTTTTTGATGTGCTTGTCTACAGGAGAACAAGTCTAGAGGACCGTCGGAGATTGCAGTTAAGCTTTGGCAGAGGATGCCGGATTTCGAGAAGAATGGGGTGAATCCCAAGCAGCTGGTGAGGGCTACCGGCTTGGATGCATTTGTAGAGGCTATCGGCAGGGGCGTTCACATCACCTCTAAGAGCAGCGAGGAGCTTGGTCCGAAGCCCTTTACGAGTTCCAGTGGGACGGCACACATAGCTTTCACCCAGTGGGGAGAGGCGCGGTGACTCCTGCCGATTTCACGGCTATTGCGGCCTGCGGTTCACTTGGGAGGCCCGTGACTTGGAGAGACCACATTATTGCTGAGGAGTTCCGGGCTTTGGTCGGGTTTGAGCTGATTCCCGAGGGTGCAGGGATGGAGACGCGGAACGTCGAGGTGGCGATTCGGACTTGCATGCGAAATTTTCTTTGCTAATGATGTAGCCCCCTTGGTGGTAAGCTGCAGCATTCATATGGTTGATGCTATCAGTCACCATTTTTGCTAATTCTAGGACCCGGCCATGACTTGCCTCCTCGACTCTACGGAGGATGTTGATGGGATAGGGACGGTCTCTTGGGAGAGGCCGGATTGGCGGAGCTCTACTTCTCGTTGGACATGTACGGTCGGAACAAAGGCTGCTTCCATGGGGCCCTTCTCATTTGCCCTTGAGGTAGTCTCCTTTCTTTTCTCCTTTCTCTTTTCTGTCTTGAGGCTTTTATAAGAGAGAGAATGACCTTTTGATGTTTTGAACATGCGAGGCTGGTTTTGCGAGGTGATCGGGTTCTTCCCTTGGAACCGGCGAGTGATGTCACCATCTTCCCTGCTATGGTTCATTTGGAGGAGATGCGAGAGATAAATTCATGGGGAAGACCCGGATTACCTTCGATTACAAAATGGTGAGGCCGGTCATCAACGGGGATGGGCACGACGGAGTGGACTTCTACCCCTGGGGCAGGTATCCAGGAGATCTTCTTTGGGAGATGCCTATCGAGGTGACGAGGCGAGAGGAGGTGGCTCACTGGGCGACATGTGATGTCATTTACTTGGGGGACCGCTTCTCGAGGCGGCATGGTCATGTCCCTCCATTGGACGCCATTACTCCTCGGGATCCTCCCGGCCACGGATGCTACGGCCCGGGGGGCGCCGAGAGGATGAGATTGCTAGGTACCGAGCGAGGCGTAGGCTGCGGAGGAGTATTTTGATATGGACACCCCCTACGCTGTGTTTGTGGAGCGGCGCTGAGGGCGCCACGAAGCTAGTGAAGGCGGCGGTCACTCGGGGATATGGGGAGGATGAGCCTCTTGACCCGCCGATCCCTCCTGCGCATCTGTCCTATGTGATCCGTGGAGTGCGAGGAGGATGAGGATACTGTCCCCGTGCTAGGGAGCCCCGGTACACCTTGCCGCTTTGATAGCACTTGTAAGTGTACTTTTAGGGTCTTATTCCCTTTTTAGCTTTCGGATTTTACGCTTTTGCAATTTTACGAGATTTTACGAGATTTTCTCTTCTCTTTTTTCGGGTTCCGGCTCGCACTTACGATAGGCTGGTCGGGCGGAATAGGGGCTGGAAGGACATGTGCCGGTCTCTTCGAGGAAGGCGGCACGTGCTTGAAAGGCGGCGGCGGATGCACAGGAGCACAGGCGCAAAGAGACGGCACGTCGGGGCACGACGTCTACCTCATCGGCCTCGGAGTACTCTTCCGAGTGCCATGCCTCGGGGCGGGGACCCAACGGCCCGACGTGCAGGCGAGTGGGCGAGTACGGGCACGATAATGTCCATTTGTCGACTTGAGCGACCAGGAGGACTTGATGAGGAGGCTAGCATCTATGAGGCGAGCAGCGATGAGGAGGAAGAAGAATCGGAGGCCTAGGAGGTCTCTAGAATAGATTTGGAACAAAAACAAACAATGAACAATTTTTATGCACAACTTGTTTATTTCTTGCTTTATTTGGGCGCCGATGGGGCGAAAACATTGTATTTACGTTTTATTTACTTTTCTAATTTATGCTTTTTCAATTTGCATATTATCGAGCCTTGGGGCGACTTTTTGCTTGGAATCGGAAAGTGGCTTGGGCCAAAATGATTTATAATGATGTATGAATGCTTGAATGGCTTACGGATATGTTTTGTACGGGTTTTGGTTGAAAAAGTGGGGTGAAAACTCCCTTGGGCAGCAACTTTGGTTGCTTTGCAGAATTTTCTGCGAGAGGGCTAATGTAGCCGTGCGGCATTGCCTTGAGGGCAAATGAAGCCGTGCGGCTTACGGTTACATACGAGTGGTTATTTTCTCGAATAAAAGCAAGGCTTGGCCATTTCATTTCATTTCACTCTAGACTTGTCCCAATTGTTCCCGAGCATATTTTGGACCTAAAAGCACCATCTTTGAACACTTTGCGATGGAGAAGCCCGTCAAATTGCAAAGGGGAAGCGAGACCATTTTCTATCCAGGTCTTCAATCTTGGGCGAGACATAACTTCCAAAATCACAAGGGATTGCTTGATTCTTCCTTCAAGATCAAGTCTTTATGGCATTTGAGGGATCTCCCGCCCGATTGGGACTGTTGAGAGCCGCGGCAAAGTTCAGGACGTCAGGAGACATGTTTCTTGCTTCTCTTACAACGAAATTGTCCCAACGCACGAAGACTTGAGCCTTGATTTGGGGTCCCGAGGCGAGGCTATATCTATTCCGTTGATCGGAGACGCGCCGGTGACGGTAAAGCTTGCATCTTTTCTGCGAGATTCCTTTGGGAGAGGGGTGAGAGGATGATGATAGCCCGGATAGGATTGACCTTTCGATATCCCGGGCAGGTTTGGGTTTCCGAGATATGGCTGCGACCACGGTGGCTATGGATGCTTTCATTCTGCGTATTCTCTACATTACATTCCTTGCTTGAGTCAGTGGGGATCTGTCATAGTGGCCTCTTGGACATGGTCGAGAGGCTGCGGGGTGGGAAGGATATTGTCCCGGCTTGGTTTTGGGAGAGACATTTCATGGGATTGATAGGATGGCTCGGGAGACCGTTTCATGAGGTCGGGAGTCCGGCTATGTTGACTACGTGGCTGCGGGGAGAGGCTCGGGGCTTTGCACAGGGGCTTTGCCGACTCGGTGCCCTTGGGTGATCTCTCGGAGAGGTGCGCCTAGGCGGCGGGGAACGGGGTAGGCTGGAGGCGATGATGGCTAGGCTATCCACTTCGGACATCCGTTGGTGGATACCACATTGGAGGTTGCGGACCCGGGAGGATATTTCGGGAGTCTTATGCTTTGTGAGGGTTCCGAGGATTCTGGCTGGTCGTCATTCTACATACCCTGCTTGGTATCCGGGCGGTTTGGGGCTTTACGGGAGCCATTGAGTGATTGGGAGGACATCCGGACCATGGAGGTGGTGTCATTGGATATGAGAGATCCGGCCCGGCTTCTCTTTCTTCTCGAGGGCTTGGACATATCTTGCTTTCCCACCCGGGGCTATCTTCGGGAGCGGGGAAGAGCACCATCTTGACCCTTTGTCTACTTGGGTAGTACGAGAGGGAGATGGGAGCGACTCGGGTTATCTTGGAGGATAGACGTCGAGCTTTATTGGGAGGCGGCGTGACTCGAGTAGGACTCTGAGGAGAGGCGAGGCTAAGGCGAGTTGCCATAACCGGTCAGTGACTTGGTCGAGAGATATGGAGGCTCGGTACAAGAGATTGTCAGGGTCGCTCCTTTGGCGAGGCTCGAGAGGGAGGAGGTGCGGACTCGTGCTCGTATAGAGAGCGCTTATTGACACGGAGTTGGTAGAGGCTCCGGTGAGGATACCGGAGGTCGGGATGAGGGATACCGACATTATTGAGAAGAAAAGGAAGAAGACTCGACGAGGTCGAGGAAAAGGGAAGAAGGCGAAGAAGACTCGGCGAATGACGGCGGCAAGTCTTTTCTCAAGATCCTCTTATTGCCATTTGCAAACACATTAGTTTATTTAGGCATTTTATTGTATTTTAGATCTTTTTAGCGAGGTTAGCGAGTTAAGAGGTAGACCGTGCTTGAACTCATCAAGAAGTTTTTAACTTGTAATGAACAAGGCATATTATCTTAAAAATTAATCAAGACACATTTCATGGAAATTCAAATGTCTTTATTGATTGGGACCCGTTTTATGAAAAGCTGAAATACCCTTTATTATTTAGGACGCACTTCATGGAAGCTTGATTGTCCTTTTATTGTTTAGACCGAACCATATATGGCTGCCTACGTTCCCCTTTTACAAGAAAGGCTAAGGGGCTCAGTCTACGTAGTTCATTACAGTGAACCAATTTTTTTATGTGCGGCCACATTTTTGCCTAGACCGCCCTTTTTGGGGTTTTCGGCCCTAGTGGGCATTACTCTTTTTGCACTAAGATTTTTTTCTTTTTTTTTTTTTTTTATATGTGCAACCCTGTCTTTTGCCTAGACCGCCCTTTTGGGGTTTCGGCCTAGTGGGCATTACTCTTTTGCACTAAGATTTTTTTTTTTTTTTTTTTTTTTAGACGTAGTATCTTCGGAGTTTATCACCAGATTGGCCCGGGTGGACAAAGGGATTGCCATCCAAGTCTGCAAGCTTCATTGCTCCTCCCGACGGTATATTACGCACCACATAAGGGCCGATCCGGACGGGTTCCCATTTTCCCGGGGTTGTCTCACTGGTAGGGGCTTTACTTTCGGCACTAAGTCGCCCTCTTTGATGTCTACTGGCCTTGACCTTTTTATCAAATGCTACGGCCATTCGCCTCTGGTAGGCTCGGGTGTGTTCCATGGCTTTTAGCCTTCTCTCGTCAAGCGAGGGCTAACTCATCATGCCGGCTGCGCAACCATTCCACTTCATTGACACTGTTTTCCGGGAGGACCCTTAATGACGGGATTTCCAACTCCACTTTGGTAACACTTTGCTTCCATCCCGTAAGTTAGGGCAAAAGGAGTTTCTCTGTGGCTGTTTACGACAGGACGTTCGTAGCCCCAGCAGCGCTAGGTGCGGCTTTTCGGGCCAATCACGACCACGGGTGGCCATCTTCCGGATGATCCGCTCGAGTGTCTTATTAGCGGCTTCCACGGCTCCATTGGTGAGGTGCTGTGCACGGGGGACGACTTGTGGCGAGTAACTCGAATCTGACGCGATCTATCGCGGTCTCCTTCGAAGTGTGACCCATTATCGAAATGATCTCGTTGGGCACCCCATATACGCACATTATGTTTTCTTTGATGAAGCTGGGCCACTTTTAAGGAAGTGAGGACCTTGTAGGACTTGGCCTCTACCCACTTGGTGAAGTAGTCGATGGCTACCAACACGAACTCATGCCCATTGCTTCTGTGGGGATATTTTTCCTATCACGTCAATGCCCCAAGTTGCAAAAGGCCAAGGAGTCGTCATGCGGTCTGGTCATGAGGTGGGAGATGGTTGAGGTTGGCAAACCGGCGGCATTTGTCGCGAGGTTCGGACGTGCTTGAACGCGATCTGTTTCCATGGAGATCCAGTAGTAACCCATTCGAGGATCACTTGCATCGGGGCTCTGGCATTCATGTGAGGACCGCGGGGACCATTGTGGACTTCGGTCATCAACTCTCTGGCTCTTTCTTGAGTGACACATAAGAGGAGTGGTCCTTGATACCGCTTCTTGTATAGGTTGCCTCCTAGAATGACATAATGAGAAGCCAACCTTTTCGGGGCTTGTAAGCTCTTGGCTCGATACCTTCTTTCGGTCTACCTTCTTCGTCTACAAACCGACTCTCGCCTTTGAGGAATTGGTAAATCGATTGTACCAAGGTTCCTTTATAGGCTCGGGTCCCAGGTCCACTTCACAACGAGAAGTGGGGCTTCTCTTCTACCCACTACTGAAGGGCTTTATGGCTTTTCCCTCGGGGATCTCTACCAGTGAGGCTAGAGTAGCTAGGGCATCTGCGAATCTGTTCTTTTCCCTCGGCCCAAGTAGTGGAAAGTCACTTCTACTGAACTGTCCAGTCAACTCCTCCATATGGGCATGATACCGTTGTAGATTAGGGTCCACAGTCTTCCACTTGTTGGAGACTTGGTTGATGATCGGGCCGAGTCTCAGTAAACTTCGAGCTCCTTGACATTTCTTTCTAAGGCGGCCTCCAAACCGGCAATGCGAGGCTTCATACTCGGCGACATTGTTCGTGGCGGGAAAGTTCAACTTGAGGGCTATGGGGGTATGCTCATCTTTCGGATCGACCAATAGCATTCCTACACCGTTTCCTCTTTTGTTAGCGGCTCAGTCAAAGAACAATTGCCATTTATTTTCGAGCTCAACTGCAGATCCCTTCATCTGGAAATTGGGGTTCGGGCCCTCTGTCTTCATTGCTGGGAAATTCGCCGGGTGATCGACAATGCTTGACCCTTGATGGCCTTTACGGTCACATAATTGATGTCGTATTACGCCAAGAAGAAGGACCACTTCGCTAGACGCATTGAGAGGGAAGGCTTGTCAAAGATGTACTTGATGGGGTCTATTTTCGAGACCAAGTTCACGGTGGGCTTGCATATAATGCTTCAACTTGCCGACTACCCGGACCGATCCTGCACAAGTCTTTTCACATGCTTTGAGTAATTGAGCTCACTCCCCTGTAGCTTCCAGGTGACAAAGTAAATGGCATTTTCTACCCGAGAGTCTTTCTTTTCCCGAACAAGCATAGCCCCAGCTGCCGTGTACGTGACAGTGAGATAGAGCGAAGAGGCTTACGTCTATGTGGGGGCATAGTACCGGGGATGTACTAAGTATGCCTTGATCTGGTCAAAGGCATCTTGGCATTCTTCGGTCCATTACGTGTCCACATTCTTCTTCATGAGCTTGAAGATGGGCTCGCACATAGTGGTCAGCGATTGTGAAACGGCTAATGTCTTGCAATTTACCCATGAAGCTCTTGACTTACCTGGGTTTGAGGTGGCCTCATATCCATGATGGCTTTGATCTTTCGGGGTCAACTTCTATACCTCGCTCAGTGACCATATACCCAAGCACTTTTCCCTTTGTCACTCCGAAGGTGCATTTTGGCGGGGTTTAGTCTCATGGAATCTTTGTCTCGGCCTCTCCGGAAGAATTTTCGTAGGTCAACAAAGTGCTGCCCACCTTCTCCTTTGGAGTGGATTATCATGTCATCTACGTAGACCTCAATCTCCTTGTGGATCATGTCATGAAAAAGCGCGGTCATTTGCCACTTTTTGGTAAGTAGCCCGGCATTCTTGAGCCCGAATGGCATTCTTGTATAACAGTAGGTTCCCCATGGTGTGGTGAAGGCTGTCTTTTCTTGGTCTTCCTCGGCCATCTTGATCTGGTTATAGCACTGCAAAACCATCAACGAAGGATTTGACTTCGTAGTTGGCGGTGGAGTCCACCGGGATGTCTATGTTTGGCGAGAGGGTAGTCGTCTTTGGGGTGGCCTTGTTCGGATCTCGGAAATCCACACGGCGGCGCACCTTCCCATTGGCCTTGGTTACGGTCACGATGTTGGACAACCATGTCGGGTATTCAATAACTACGATGAACCCTACCCGCGGTAGCTTCTCAATTTCTTCTTTGACTGTAGAGACCATTCCGCTTGATCTTTCTCGCCGTTTTACCTTTCTTGGCTTAGCATCTACGGTGCTAGAGGGATTCCGTGCTCTACTATCGAACCTGTCTAGCCCGGCATATCCTTGTATGACCATGCAAACACGTCGACGTATTCTACGAGCGGCTCGATCGATCTGTCCCTTTCAACCCCCTGGAAGAAGCTTCCAATCTGTGTCTCTTTAGGTTCCTCAATAGTACCCAAGTTCACACTTATCAAAACCTCCTCGGCGGCTTGGGCCCGGTTTTCCTCTTTTACGAAACCCTTTAAATATTTCTTTAATGTATTGTTCGTTTAGTGTGTTTGCATCTTGTTCAAATGATTCATTATTAAGCTGTTTGTTAAGTTTTGAGTTAATTTATCATTTGTTAAGTTGGCAATAAGAGGATAATCGAGAAAGATTTGTCATTTCATTCAAAATAAGGGGAAAGATGACATCGATTACATTTTCATAATCCTCGGGCGTGAGGCCTTCGGATGACTACGAGGGCCCGGAATTCGAAGATTCCACGACTCAACCGAATAGGCAACACGAGACTCTGGACCACTATACTACTTATTGACTCGAGGGGACTTGACAAGGGTTGGGCCGGGATCTCACTCCTTCTTCTTTGTTGCCACAGGGAGTAGCGGTCTTGCCGGCGTTCTTCGAGAAAGTTGGAGACTTCGAAGCGATCAAAAGCTTGCCAGGAAATCATTAACAAGCCGGCTTGTGGAAAGATGGTGAGGGGAACTAAAGTAACTTGTTGCAATCTTTCGGCTAGCTCTTAGTAGCGGCTCGGACTCATTGGCGAAGAGTCTGGCTCATCTTATCAATGCCTTCGCGATAACTCATTTTCTCTTTACTGATCTTGGACACCACGACCTTGTCAGTGTAGCCGACAGAAGGGTTGGCCTGGATAATGCTGATGAAGTCTTCTTCAGAGGGGATCTTAATTCTTCCTTGACTGGCTACGTGACGAACGTCGAAACGTCAAAAGTAAATTCCGACTCAAACTACCTACAATTGATTTGTAGATAGGGTAAGTAGGGTCGAACCACCGAGACACGTATTTCAAAGTAGAAAATTATTGCTATGACAAAGATTTAATAAAAACCGAGGGTTTTGTTGTTCTAAAATCTAATACTTTTGAAAAAAATACTAAATTTGCATAGAAGAGATTTAAATAATAAAACGGAATGGAATTCTCGGGATTGGGTTCACAACTATGCTCAAATTTCAATAATCATCAATCAAAGTATACTTGGGGTTCGTTCTTACGAAATTATGATTGGGACACTTAGGCGGGTGATTTGCAATCAAGTGCTTCCAACTAATCTATTCCCTTGACCCGTTCATAGATTAATTGAAAACCCATTTAGAAAAGAAGAACATCAAGAACCACAATTCTTATAAATCTTTTGGCGGGGATTCAACAAATTGTAATTATCAAGCAACGACTAATTACAATTGCGAATTTGGCGGTTCACAATTATAATTCAATAATATTCAAGAACACATATGGCATGCAACATAGATATTCTAAAATTCCATAAAAACTACTTGATAATCCCAAGTCTTACGATGAAAAAGATGAAAATTAAAACTTAAGGCATGAAATTGTTACCTCCAATCCCAAGAACAAAGAAAGTTAGTTATCCATGATGAAAAGTGAAGAACACCAAATTTTAACAATGAAGAAGTAAGAAAAATAAAATTAAAAGATGAAAAATTGATAACTCCTCTAAGCGATAGTTAGATGATTAACATAATGCTCCTTTAATATTCCTAGGTTTGCATTTAAAGAGAACATGAAAAATGAAAAGTTGCCATGAACAAGCCCAATTCAGGCCCAAACCTTTTCAAAGCAATCCTTGGCCCATCTCGTTGTTGGCCGGCCAATGCTCGCTCCAATCTACCCGAATGTCTCGGCCAGGCCCCTTGTGATGTTGGCCGGTCACCGCTTCATTAGGCCAAGAATCGCAATCCAGCCTTGGCCATTGCTTTGTGCCACTTAGTATTCGATTCGTCCCATAATTACACCGTCGCCTTTTTTCGCATTTTGGACATTATAAAAATTTCTAAAAATTTATGTTGCACTTTCCTATCCTGAACTTCTATTTTCGCTTTGCCCCTGAACTTCCAAAGCGGCCACAAAATGCTTCTAATTTGCGCGATCTTCACTTGGACCCCTGAAAACTAAATAAACACTAAAAACACCCATTAAAACACACAAAACCCAAGGATTAAGCTCAGAATAAGTTTATAAAGTATTAAATGGATGAGTGTAAAACTCACTCATCAAATACCCCCAAACTTATACATTTGCTAGTCCTCGAGCAAACACTAAAATAAACTATAAACAATATAAAACTAAACTAACACAAAACTAAAAACAAATTACTCTACTCGATAATTAACTATGTCCCCACATTCTTGCATGTTCCACAATTGCATAAGTAACAAATTAACATCAACCGCGGGATAAAATACCTTTACTATGCAAGTATCAATATATTTTCCCATTAATTGTGAAATATTACTTAACCATTATAATTACACCATAAATCTCTTTATGCACAAACATCTTTCTCTTTTCTCACAACCACGATTCATTTTTACAAAGCTAAGTACACCAACCATCATTTATTTTATTGACTCTATTTACCAAACAACAACACTATTCAAAAACAAAGCATGAATATTCCCATGAAATAATTACACCCCCCCCCCCAACTTGATCATTTAAGCACACTTTAAAATCTACTACCGTTCAAGTAGGGAACACTGTAGCAGCGAACTCCATGCCCCTAATACTAGGTAGAGATTTATTTAAAGGTTTTGAGAGTTAGCCACTTCGGTATCGAGCTTGGTACGGACCATCACGGCGGTAAAGCTCTTCCTCCATAACGCTACTGCATACCCAGAAATCTGGTTAAGCTAGAATAATCCCTAACCAATTAATCTACGCGTCTGGAGGTTTCACTGAGTATAAATTGAATTGCCATTGCTCTCATTCCCTTTTTTTTCTTTTTTTTTCTCTTTCTTTCTTTTTTCTTTCTCAAGATAACAAGGGGAGGTTCCATTTACAACCAAGGAGTATTCATCTTACAATTCGCCTAATGTTGCTATTTGATAAACAAATTCACTAACTCAAAAGTTGATGGTGTACTATGAACTTTATAAAAAAGGATCAAAAATTATCAACAAAGAGATTGTTTCCAAGAATACACAAAACTACAACTAAGAGATTTAGGGCACAATTATAACTCTTAAGTAATGTACCACAATTAACCAAAAAAATAAAATACCAAAACTTGCATATACACATTATCACATCCAATTATCCTTATTAGCGGTCACAAAAGATCACATGCAATTATATGGAACACCAAGAATGATAGCAAAACTCTATACAAGAAAAGGACATAGCTAACTACTTTTTTTTTTTTTTTTTTTTTTTCCAAAATATTCATTTTTTTTTTCTTTTTTTTTTTAATAAATAAAAACTAAAGTTAAACTAACCTAAGAACACCAACACAAAGTATATACATTTCCCATATACATTTCCCACCCCCAAACTTAATATGCACATTGACCCTAATGTGAATAAAAATAAAAAAACATAAATAAAAAGGATGAGATACTTACAAACTTAATATGCACATTGACCCAGTGTCCAAACGCTTCCACTTCGAGCCTCGAGTCACCTTCGATTTTGCCTTGGAAGAATTATTTCGTTAGCAACATTGGACAACTCCTCACTTTTTTTCGCACCAGCCCGAGTCCGTCCCATCACCAAAATTAAGGCCAACAATTTTGTTGATATGAAAGAGTCAAGGTGCTTGTGCAATGTCCCGTTTGATGCATATTCAAACACCAACATTCTCGTAAATGGACTTTTCTCACTGCAATATCCAAGCAATTTCCCAGTGTTCTCGTGATTCAGTCGACCCAAATCAGCCACCTCTTTCTGATAATATAGCTCGAGATATCCTGTCCAATGCTCTTCTTTGATACAAAGGGATATAACGGCAATCTCAGGTCCTCCTTTCATGTTTCCTTTATAGACTAGACTGTCTGACGAGGTCCCAATAATGTTACTAAAATCTTCGCAGGCTATTTCTAGTCATATATAAAAATCCACCCAATTTAGAGAGATTGGGGAAGAATCACACTTGGGTTTTGGGACGGTAACGGAGAGAGAAGAGGGAGCAGCTGGTTTGGACAGGGGGAAGGTAAAGGTTTTGGATTTGGACAGGGAGCGACGGAGAAGAAGGGTGTTGGGGTAGTAACGGTGGATGATGGAGTAACTGGATTGGAATTTGGGTGTTGAGATAGATTGGTGGAGGAGGACCGGATTGGGTTGGGTTTTCACTGGTAATGGAGAGGGCATTCAATGGGAATAAGGGTTCTTTGGAATGGTTAGGGTTCGGCCGGATTTGGGTTTTTTGGCCGGAACTGGTGTGATGGTGGCAACAGTGAGGGCTTTAGCCGGAATTGGGGAAGAGAAGAGGGTTTTCACCAGAAAATTGAGATGTTCCGGCCAAAATTAATGGAGTCTTGGCCGGAATCTATAAAGCTTTGCCCGGATTTGGGTTTGTGGCGACATCGGAGAAAGGGTTTGGGTTTTGGCCGGATATGCTTTTGGAACCGAAGGAAGGAAGAGAAGAAGAGGTGTTAATGAAGGATTAAGGTTTGGGTTAGGGCTGCAATGGCGAATTGGAACGGGAAGGGAACTGGAACGGGAGAATTTTGGTTTTGACCGGTAATGGTGAAGGAGGGAAGGATTTAGGGCATAAATCAACGCCAGAATTCCAACATGGGAGGTCGCCCACATATTCTTGGGCGGTCGCCCACATGCACAGCAGCTTCCACAATCTTTTCAAATTAACTTGGGCGGTCGCCCATATAATATTGGGCGGTCGCCCACCTTAACAAAGGAAATTTTTCCGATTCCCGATCTCGCACATCACCACGAAAACAAACCCAAAGCATAATATCCACTAAAACAAAATAAATTAAAATAAATCGACTCAACTTTTTTTTTTTTTTTTTTTTTTTTTAATTGAAAACATTTAAAGGAACTACAAATTAAACTACTCACCTTGGGTTGCCTCCCAAGTAGCGCTTTTGTTTAAGGTCATTTAGCTAGACCGATGCCAAGGTTATCTTAACCTTCACCTTCCTTCCTTTTGCCCACTTCACCGTCTCGCGGGTCTTCACTTTCAGTTTTAGCCCCATAAATATTCCCTTTGATATATAACCATTTAGGACCCAAGGGAATTTTTGACTTTTTCTTTTCTTGGGCTTCTTCTCTCGGGAGCCCTTGCCAGTTTCTCCATTTTCAAAGATGAGAGGGAACACCAAAATGATGGAGGATTCGTCATCGGCATTCTTCATGAGTAGAGGTGGGTGTTCATTCGAACATGGCTTGTCGATCTTGGCGAGAGTGACCATATCTTCTTGCAATTCATCGCCCCGCATCTCACCATAAAGAGCAAGCTCTATTTCATCAACTTGCTCATGCCATGATTTCTCTACAATTTCTTCCGTCTCCATACAACCCGAACTATCATACAATGGCACTTCACTAGAATTTTCATAGGAGGTTTTACAGACAAAATCCTCCATTTCATTTTCCAAAAGTGGCTCTTGTTGTAGTTCATTCTCAAGTTCTTCATCGGAGTCTTCATAGACAAAGTTCCCCAATGAGTCCCCCAATAGTTGTTCTTTGGGTTGTGCATGGATTAAGGTCAAATTTCGATTCCTCATTGCCTCTAACAATTTTTCCAATTGTTTCTCAAGTTTTTTCATTGAAGCTTCTTGGTTCCCCATTCTTTGGTCATTGGCCACCTGATTTTGTTGCGAGACCACCATAAACTTTTGCAAAGTTTCCTCCACACTTGGTCTCACAGGCCCTTGTTGCTGCGGTTGTGGCATCGGGGGTTGGTATTGCTGCTGAAAATGACCTTGCCATTGATTTCCTCTCCATGAAAAATTGGGATGATTTCTCCAACCCGGATTACTCTCTCCTTGACTTTGTGAATGGAACGGACTCCCTTCTTGTGGGTAATACTCAAAAGAATATGTCCCCGAAGGGCACTCATAAGAACCATGAGAGTATAATCCACCATTTCCAAACGACCCATAGATGTCATAGTTATACATCCTTGAGTCCATTTGAACGACACTAAGTTAAAACAAAAATATATACAAAATAATATTTACAATAGCAAATAATTAAATCGACTTTAAAACGCGTCCCCGGCAACGGCGCCAAATTTTGACGAACGTCGAAACGTCAAAAGTAAATTCCGACTCAAACTACCTACAATTGATTTGTAGATAGGGTAAGTAGGGTCGAACCACCGAGACACGTATTTCAAAGTAGAAAATTATTGCTATGACAAAGATTTAATAAAAACCGAGGGTTTTGTTGTTCTAAAATCTAATACTTTTGAAAAAAATACTAAATTTGCATAGAAGAGATTTAAATAATAAAACGGAATGGAATTCTCGGGATTGGGTTCACAACTATGCTCAAATTTCAATAATCATCAATCAAAGTATACTTGGGGTTCGTTCTTACGAAATTATGATTGGGACACTTAGGCGGGTGATTTGCAATCAAGTGCTTCCAACTAATCTATTCCCTTGGCCCGTTCATAGATTAATTGAAAACCCATTTAGAAAAGAAGAACATCAAGAACCACAATTCTTATGAATCTTTTGGCGGGGATTCAACAAATTGTAATTATCAAGCAAAGACTAATTACAATTGCGAATTTGGCGGTTCACAATTATAATTCAACAATATTCAAGAACACATATGGCATGCAACATACATATTCTAAAATTTCATAAAAAATACTTGATAATCCCAAGTCTTACAATGAAAATGATGAAAATTAAAACTTAAAACATGAAATTGTTACCTCCAATCCCAAGAACAAAGAAAGTTAGTTATCCATGATGAAAAGTGAAGAACACCAAATTTTAAAATGAAAGTAAGAAAAATAAACTGAAAAAAAATGATAACCCCTCTAATCTGATAACTGATGATTAACATCATGCTGTCTTAATATTCCTAGGTTTGCATTTAAAGAGAACATGAAAAATGAAAAGTTGCCATGAACAAGCCCAATTCAGGCCCAAACCTTTTCAGCAATCCTTGGCCCATCTGTTGTTGGCCGGCCAATGCTGCTCCAATCTACCTGAATGTCTCGGCCAGGCCCTTGTGATGTTGGCCGGTCAGCTGCTTCATTAGGCCAGCAACTGCAATCCAGCCTTGGCCATTGCTTTGTGCCACTTAGTATTCGATTCGTCCCATAATTACACCGTCGCCTTTTTTCGCATTTTGGACATTATAAAAATTTCTAAAAATTTATGTTGCACTTTCCTATCCTGAACTTCTATTTTCGCTTTGCCCCTGAACTTCCAAAGCGGCCACAAAATGCTTCTAATTTGCGCGATCTTCACTTGGACCCCTGAAAACTAAATAAACACTAAAAACACCCATTAAAACACACAAAACCCAAGGATTAAGCTCAGAATAAGTTTATAAAGTATTAAATGGATGAGTGTAAAACTCACTCATCACTACGTATTCAATAGGCTTTCTGTGTTCTGCTTCTAGATCTGCTAGCTTCTCATTGAACTTCACGATGGCCACAAATTCAGCACTTTCTGCTTCAAGAGGATCACTGTACATGGGGGTATCGGGGCCGGATCGTGCTTGGGGTGACGGGTTCCCTGACAGGTTCCTTGGCATAATTGACATAGTAGTCGAACTTGCCCGAAGGCTCTCCCAAAGTTCCTACGCTCTTGTCCCCAGCTTCGTATCTTTCCTTAAGCTTCTGCTGTGTGGACTTTCTCTTCTTCTTCTTCCTTGAAGGAGCGTCCTCATTGATCCATTCTTGATACTCATACTCAGTGCAGTCTTCGCAATCACATACATCATACCAGATGTGAGGCTTGGGTTGAATCGGGATAGCCCCTCCAACTGCTTGGTCATTACCGTTGTGGATTACCATGTTGGCCATTTTGACACCGAAAAGCCGACAAAACCGAGGATTCTCGCGAACCGCTCCGAGGATTCTGTGCTAACAAGTCGCTGACCCGGTGTTCTCACCCACTTCTTTCTCGCTGCGGGAAAGGGATAGGAAAGGTTTAGACTCGGGGTAGGTGTTTAGCCGAAGGCTCGTGCAATATGCAAATTAGAATCTTCAAGTTTACTTAAAACAGTTGTCTTTTATTAATATCTATTTGGTTGGAAAAGGGGTTCCGCCCTTCTTTTTCGTAACTACACTAGATCCTGGATCGCCGGGTTCCGTCACCACGTCTATAAGCCCCTCGTATTCCACCTGTATTTCGACCTCCCGGGGTGGGACGGCCCGGGCGAGGGTCCTATAGGGCACGCGGATCCCACCGACCGAGAGTAAAGAACGCTCCTATCGGGTCTAGCGGGTCATAGGACCTTTCAACGCACGAGCGATGCGGATTATAGTCAAGGCAATACCGGGAAAGTCTCGTCTCTCTGCCTTGACGGATCTTTGACAGAGTTTCGCTTGAGCGAATGACGGTTTTTGACTTTCGGTAATGTCCGAGAATATAATAGGCATGGGTCGGGCGGCAAAGCCGGATGACACGGTGTCACATTGAACTTCGTTGCATACGCGATGCGTGAGTCAATCGAAGTCAATGCCGGCCAAGATCTTGCCAATTTTTCCTTGTCGGAATTTTGACAGCTTCGCTGAGCGAAAGATCTTTTGATTTTTGGCAAAGACTTGGTCTTGACTCTTACGCATTCCGTGCGGGTCAAGGTCAATAGTCAATGTCGGAATCAAGATCCCACCGATTTTTCCTTGTCGGAATTTCGGCACTTCGCTGAGCGAAAATCTTGGCTTCCGTTGGCGAGTTAGGCTAAGGCTTGACCTTTACGTGGGTACGCAACTGGGCTATATGACACGGACTAGACCAAAAACCAACCAAAAGTCACGGTTTTTTGAAACGTGTGACACCTGACCGTGCATTGGTCGACACTGGCCGCCATGGGGAGGTTGGGATGATTCCGTGCGCGCCCGGAGCATCGTAAAGTGCCGTCCGTGATCGCACTGGAACCACCCTCGGGTTTGAAGGACGTGCGTGCAAAAGTGTACGGGATATATCAGTGCGCGTAGTGTGCGGTCTCCTAAAAATGTTCCTTTTGAGTTAAAACAGAGATTTTCATAAATGTGTTTTAAAGGAATGATTTTCGGGACGGGGAAAATGCAACACATAAGCATCGTAAATTTTCTGGGAGCCCTGGCCAAGCCATGGAGCTGAGTAGCCCCAAGCCGCTAGGACTGCCAGATTAACCATGATTTTTCCTGGTGGAATTGCCACTGAGGTCGTATGGTCAGAATCCTATGAGGATTAGCCGTACGACTGCATGGATCAATTTTCCAGGTTCCACTCCTTTTGCTATTTTTTTTCGGGTTGTTTCCCGTTCGAAGTATGCACAGATTCCAAGATGCAAATGATGCAATGCATGGTAAAGAAAGCAAGCACGATTAATGAAATCGGCGATGGGAGTCTAACCCGCTCAAAGGGAAAAGCTTTCTTCTATTTTTTTTTCAAAATTATTTTTTTCGAAAAAGGGGTACTGGTACGTGGGATTGTTAAACCACCTTGTTATCCCAAGCCCCGGGTTAGGGAGCGATACAGGAAGGGTAAGTGGGGTCCACCTATATACCAAGTATCGACTTTTGTTTTGAAATATAAAGCTTTTCTCCTTTGGGATGATCCCCAGCGGAGTCGCCAAACTGTGAATGTGTGCCCAAAAATTTTTGTTTATTGGAATTCACGCGAGTTTGAAGACATCCGAGTTATTTGAAAAACGGAGTCGCCACGCCATTTTGATTACCTCAAAACTTTGAAAAAAAGGTTTTATGGGTTCGGAGGTTAAGTTACCCCTTGGAAAGAACGTTTGGCGTTCACCCAAAGTGCCTTGCCGGAGCAAGTCTCCCGAGATTTCATTAATTGTGTTTGCTTGCGTGCTTTCTTTGTGTGCATGTGTTTGAAAATAAAGGGGGGGGATGTCCCAAGTTGTCTTCCGGACGTACAAACCATTTGTTGGTTGTCGCTCGGGATTTCTTGGAATTTATGTATTTGGGATTATGATCCCGTCCTCATCTTATGACTTGTGATCATCGCATTTTTAAACCTCGGGACCCTCGGGACTTGCGTGATCGAGAGAATGACTCTCTTTTGGTCAAAGATGAGGTTCTTTAGGAAGGAATGTCCTTAGCCCATCAATCCTACGCTTTGAGACGGTCGAGCTCGTATAGAGGCTTCATACTCATTCTTAAGCGATAATCGGAGATATAGGGTTCAAGGTTATCCTTTTCCTAAAGAAATCATGAACCTTTAATGGAAGGAACGATGCAAAGATGAGAACTTTTACACCGGTCCGTTCCAAGGTTGGGGGAAAGGGGAAATGCATGATGAAAAATGACTCTTTAATGAAAAGATGACATTTTGGTTTTAGCAAATGATGCTTTTTGATTGAAAGAAATGATCTTTATGCAAATGATGCATAAAGATAGGATTTTTATGCAAATGATGCATTAGAAAAGGGGGTTTTGATGCAAATGATACATTTTATTGGAAAAGATTTGATCTTTATATGCAAATGATGCATAAAGATAACATTTTTATTGAAAAATATGGATTTTAGGTGCAAAGGATGCACCTTTATGAAAAAGACTACATTTTTATGACAAATGAGGTCTTAATGCATGCTAAGGGGAAGGGGGTGATAAAGAAATGATCTTTATGAATAAATGCCAAGTCCCAAGCAAGATATATGAATGCAATGAGCAAGTATATCAATTAAAATGCAAGGTTAGGGCGTGCAAGGTTACCAATCGTTTCCTTCGCTTCTTCGGACGGAGCTAGGAGGAGAGGTTCTTCTTGGGTCTTCAAGGAGGAGGGAGATGGCTTCTTGAGCTTCTTCTTCGCCTTCTTGGACTTCCAGCAGCTCCTTGGGGGATCTTCTTCGTATTATGAGAGTATTATGCTTCTTGTTGATGATTAAAATGGGTGGAGGAGGGCTCTATTTATAGGCGATGCTGGATAAGGCTAATGAAGCCGTGCGGCTGCAGGCCCTTTGCAAATGAGGCCGTGCGGTCTTATCCATTATGACTCAGCATTCTAGAACCATGCAAGGTGGCATTATTCTAGAACCTTCTCCCTAATTAAGAAAAACGTGTTTTCTTAATTAGGAAGGCTCCATACAGCCCTAATTTTAATTTGGGACTGCTCCAGGACATTTCCGGAACACTAGGAAGGTCCGGGGAATTACCGGGAAACTTACCGAAATGTCGGGAAATTTAACCGGAAGGCATGAGCCAGATTTGGGTACTTACAAGCCCAGCATTGCGTATCTGGAAACGGCAAAGGATATCTGGGATGACTTAAAGGATAGGTTCAGTATTGGGAATGCACCAAGGACTTACCAGCTGAAGAATGAAATTACTTCTTTAAGACAACAAGGTATGACAATTGTTGCATACTATACAAAATTGAAAGGAATGTGGGATGAGCTTCAGAGTTATACCCATATTCCCCCGTGCACATGTGGTTCAGCCCAAGTTATTGTCAAGGAAAAAGATGAAGAAAAAGTTTTTCAATTTTTAATAGGGTTAGACGATTCTACCTTCGGGACAGTTCGATCGCAGATTCTAAACATGGATCCATTTCCTTCACTCAGCAAGACGTATGTAATGGTCACGAAGGAAGAGCGTCACAAGGCATTGCTCGAGATCAATTTGAACGATCTGAGCAACGTGCATTTGTTGCTCAATCTGGAAAGGGCAGAGGTAATGTTCAGGAGAAAAACAAATCGGGAAAAACTTGCACAAATTGTCTTAAGGCGGGGCATGATGTGACAAGTTGTTATGAGATAATTGGGTACCCCCCAGGATGGAAAAGTTCCCTGCAGACAAAGGTCGTGGAGCAGGACGAGGGCAGATAGGAAGAGGCGTTGGAGCCAAGATGCAATCTGCAAATGCAGTCCAAGTCCAAGCACCAGGAGAACATGAGACTACTCAAGGCTCTAGTTCAACCCTTACACCGGAGCAAGTTCAAAAGTTATTTTCATTATTGGATGTTCCAAAGTCCACAGATGAAAAGTCGAGTGGTAAAGCCTTACATACTCAAACTTCTTTATCATGGATTTTAGACAGTGGGGCCTCTAATCACATGACGGACAGACTTGACTTCTTAAAAAGCGTGGTAAAAGTTAATCCCACACCGATTATGCTTCCAGATGGAACGGAAACGATGGCCACAAAGGCCGGGATTGTTGAGTTATCTTCAGAGATAGTCCTCCATAATGTGATTTGTGCTCCTGGACTTACTTGTAGCTTAATTTCTATTAATCAATTAATTAGAGACATGAAATGTAATGTCATCTTTACTAATCAGTCATGTTTGATACAGGATTGTACTTCGAAGACCAAGATTGGAATGGGTGAACTACAAGGCGGGGTTTACTACTTCAAGCCAGTGATCTCATGTGCGACATTGAAGACAGAGAAATTGGGATCAAGCTTTTTGTGGCATCGACGGTTGGGCCATTTATCAAATAAGCACTTAAATTTATTTTCCAGTTCATCTAGCAATAAAGTTGATAATGTTGGTGTATGTGATGCATGTCATAGAGCCAAGCAAACTCGTACTCGTTTTTCAACTAGTAAGAATGAATCTCAAAGTTCTTTTGATATTGTGCATTATGACATTTGGGACCCATATAGAAAAGCTTCTTCTTGTGGTGCACATTATTTTCTCACAATTGTGGATGATTTTAGTCGAGCCGTTTGGACTTTCTTGATGACTGAAAAGAGTGAGACGGAGAAGCTTGTGAAAGATTTTGTGGCAATGGTTAAATCTCAGTTTAGTAAAGACAAAAAATGTATTCGAAGTGACAATGGCCAAGAGTTTGTGTCTAACTCGATGTTGAATTTCTATCGGGAGAAAGGAATTACTCATCAAACATCGTGTGTTGATACACCACAACAAAATGGGCGTGTCGAAATAAAACATAGATATATACTTGAAGTGGCTAGAGCATTACGCTTCCAAGCTAGCCTCCCAATCAGATTTTGGGGGGAATGCATATTGGCTGCAACTTTTCTCATTAATCGTATTCCCATAGTCAAATTATTGGGAAAGTCACCATATGAAAAGATTTTTGGGCATAAACCATTGTATGAGCACATTCGAGTTATTGGATGCTTGAGCTATGCTCACTATCGCCCAAGGGAGAAAGATAAGTTTGGTCCTAGAAGTAGAAAATATATCTTTGTTGGATACCCACATGGGAAGAAGGGTTGGAGATTTTATGATATTGAGAGACATGAATTCCTAGTCTCTCGTGATGTTGTGTTTCATGAAGATATATTTCCTTTTGCAAAACACAAGCAAGGAGAGTTCAGGACCAACAAAGAAAATGTTATTCCAGGCTTATGGATGGGTGATGATGATTGTGAAGTCATTGAGTTTGACCAGATGGAAGAATCAATTACGCAAGAAGAAAGGGGGACCACCAGTTTCGTCCTAGAAGAGGAAACTCACGAAACTATTCAAGGTCACACCGGGAGACCTCAACGAATTGTCAAAAGACCGGCACACCTGAATGACTATGTGCTATATTCAGCTCGTCTTGCTGGTGTGAGTCACATAATTGCTTGTCTTCATCAAACAATCAAGATAACACAATGAGATCACATGGCTCGAGTATAGATTTCCCTAGTACAATCCCATTCCATGAAAGGTGAACAGGTACTCCTTATCGCATTACTAATAATGTATCATATGATAGATTCTCAGTTCGTCATAAAGCTTTATTATCTGCTATAAGCTCACAAGTAGAACCCAGGTCTTTTTCTGAGGCAGTAAAGGATCCGATGTGGCGGACAGCGATGGCTAAAGAGATTGAGGCTCTAGAAACAAACAACACATGGATAATAGAAGATGCACCGACATCAAAGAAACCCATTGATTACAAGTGGGTATACAAAATCAAGTACAATGCGGACGAGACTGTTGAACGTTACAAGGCGAGACTTGTAGCGAAGGGTTATACTCAAGTGGAGGGGTTAGATTTTCATGAAACCTTCGCTCTAGTTGCAAAATTAGTTAGTGTGCGATGCTTCCTTGCTGTGGTTGTTGCTAAAGGCTGGGAAGTACACCAAATAGACGTTAATAATGCATTACTCCATGGAGATTTAAAAGAGGAAGTATTCATGAAGCTACCTCCAGAGTATACCACGGATGGAGTTAACAAAGTGTGTAAGCTCCAAAAATCAATTTACGGCTTACGACAAGCTTCTAGAAATTGGTTTGCAAAACTATCATCGGCACTTGTCCAGTTTGGAATTGTTCAGTCCCATGCGGATTATTCTCTATTTACTTATCAAAGTAACGGAGTTTTCATGGGCTTATTGGTATATGTAGATGATCTTGTGTTGGCAGGAAACAATTCAGAGACATGTAAAAAGTTCAAGACTTACTTAAACACATGTTGTCGTATTAAAGACCTCGGCCCACTGAAATATTTCTTGGATCAAAGCCTTTAGATTTCCCCATGGAGCAGAACCACAAGCTAGCGTTGACCACAAGCAGTGATGTGGAAGATCAAGGAATGTAGAAGATTGGTGGGGCGTCTCATCTATCTTACTATCACACGACCAGAGTTGTGTTACTCAGTACACATTCTTTCTCAGTTTGCACAAAATCCCAAGCAAGAACACTTAAATGCAACATACCGTGTGTTGAAAAACTTGAAAAAGAATCCGGGCCAAGGTATTCTCTTGCGATGTGATAGCGATCTCCGATTGCGAGCTTATTGTGACTCGGACTGGGCGAGTTGTCCTATTACGAGAAAGTCTCTTTACGGATATTTTATTCAGCTTGGATCATCAGGTATTTCATGGAAGACAAAGAAGCAAGGGATATTGTCTCGTTCTTCTACTAAGGTAGTATCGAGCCATGGCAGCAACCACGAGTGAACTAATGTGGTTGAAAGCTTTTGAAAGATTTGGGAGTTGCGCATACTAATTCTATGTTACTCGATTGTGATAATCAAGCGGCACTCCACATTGCTGCGAATCCTGTGTTTCACGAGAGAACAAAGCACATCGAGATAGATTGCCATTTTGTTCGAAATCACATGCAGGCAGGTAATATAGTCACGTCACACGTCAATTTGAAGAATCAAGTAGCCAACATTTTCACGAAGGCGTTAGGGCGTCGGCAATTTCATTATTTACTAGGCAAGTTGGGCATTCGTAATTTTCATGCGCCAACTTTTGAGGGGGAGTGATGAACCATGGCCATGGTAAATACCACTGGCCACCCATGGAACCTGCTGGAAACTTCACAGATACGTGCATATGAGCAGTCCAACATTGTATCTGCAATGTTCTTTGTACCTTTATTTTATTTTCCCTATGTGAATTGTATTTAGTCTAGTTATTGTTTTTATCCTTGTAGTATTAGTTGCCTATATAAAGGCCTGTAAAATATGAGATAACCAATAACATAAAATCATTCTCTCTCAAATACTTCTTCATGCTTGATATCTCTGCCATGTTTTAACACAACCCATGGAAGGAGAGTGTACTACACTCTTCATGTTTTCTTCATTCACTTCGCACTCTCCATGTTTTCTTCATTCAATATCGCAAGTGGGTTCAAGGCAAGTGGGAAGAGATTTCTCTTTTTCACAAGCCTTACAAGGCTTAAACTAAACCAAAATGTGAAGGGGTCATTCAAGCCTTTTGTTGAAGTCACCATTGTGGAAGAGCTTTATTGCCACCTAAGCCAAGCCTCCTTAAAAAATGCACCATTGTGGATGCTCTTATCCACTCATTTAAGTCACGAACTCATTTCATTTAAGTGGGGAAAACATTATCCACTTCAATTCAACTTATTTTAGAATATTTGTATCTATTGATTGATTAAAAGCAAATTTAAAACTTAAATTCATTTATTTTTGTGAACAAATGGACTATTCAATTGATCAAGTGTGGTGTGGGACTGTTCTTCTCCCTGCATGTGAGCAGAAACAACCCTTCCCTCACGGGCATTATCACAAACACCTACCAGGCTTGCTGTAACTTTTATCAAACCATTGAACCCCAAACACAGTACACTGGAGATTTAACCGTTATATCAAACAAAAAACAAATAATTGTATGTTTTTTCGAATAAATTTTTGATTTTTAGAATATGGGATTGATGATAATTTTTCAAAAAACCAAGAAACACACAAGGGTCATGTGGAGGAGAAGCACCATTATTTCTTGATCGGATGGGGTTTCAATTTCTAGCCTCCAATTGCTCATCCTTACCTGCCTCTTTCTCTCTCTCTCTCTCTCACACACACACACACACATTTTCCTGTTTTTGTCATCACCCTCAACTCTGCTTTTTTTGTTTTTCTTGATTATATTGTATATATATTCTTTATAATTTTTGGTACACAGAAGTAATTTTTTTATCTCCTATCCTATCTGCAATCTGTCTTTGTCCTCAATTCCCCTTCCCAATTTTATAACCAGTACTTAACTGTTTATCTTTAGCTTCACTGGATTTTACTCAAAACAGAGCCCCAAGGTTTGCCCCTCTCTTTCTCTCTCTAGAATTGGGATTCTATTGTGAATTTTATGTGGGCTTATCTCATTTAAGCTAAAAGATTCATTGATTCTTGCGGGTGCTTCTTGGATTCAGTGTGTTCTCATTCCCCAGACAACTTCTTTGTGTGTGTGCTTTTGGTCTATTGCTTGTTGCTCACAAATTTTGTTTTGGCTCAATTTCTAGTGACTTTTGTATAACTTGCATAACTTTTAAGAACTTCCTACTATGTTAATAAGACTGCCACATAAGGGGTTTATTGGTTTTTAGCTATAGCTTGCAACTGCTTTCATTAATGCCTCAATAGGATTCTATTTCTATGTATGAACAATATAAATATCCAATTTCCAATATAACAATCTGATAATTTTGCCTTTTCATGTCTAAGTATAGATTTATCCGAAGAGGGGGTAGAATCAGGCAGCAATAGAAATGGAGATCACCAACGTGACCGAGTATCAGGCTATTGCCAAGGAGAAGCTGCCAAAGATGGTGTATGATTACTATGCATCAGGTGCAGAAGACCAGTGGACTCTTGATGAGAACAGAAATGCTTTCTCCAGAATCCTGTAAGTTCTCTTTCAGTTTTAATTGATTCTAAATAACATTCAAATCTCCGCTTGGCGCATTTTTGCATGAAATTTTGTGTTCGTGCGTTAATAATAGACTTCTTTTGACGAAAACAGGTTTCGACCACGTATTCTGATTGATGTGAGCAGGATAGACATGACCACCACAATTTTGGGATTCAAGATATCCATGCCCATAATGGTTGCCCCAACTGCCATGCAAAAAATGGCTCACCCCGATGGTAATTAAGCAGATATTTCATTTTGAGCTTATATAAGTTCAGGTAATATGGAAATAATCGACCAGAATCAAAATAACTTCGAACTATATACTGTTCATTTCATTATGCCTGTAATGGAGTCTCAGAAGGGGTCCAAAGACTCTAAACTTAGAAACACCAGTTAAGCTTGACTGCTCTGTCCAAGATTAGAATGTTAAGTTGCACTTATGAAATTATAGGTACTTATTTTACTAACTCAAAGACTCTTGAACTTGAAATCTAGCTCTGGTGACCAACATAAGTACTTGCATGACCACACAAAAGAAGCTGAGGTTTATTATTTCTTTCTTAAAAACTTAGAAAATTGATTCTTGAACTCAATTTAATTACATATGAAGTGAATACTATGTCGAGTTCTAAAACTTGCAATATTAAGTTTCAACTGTCGCTAATACAATATTACAATCTGACAACATCTATTCATTTTCATGCAGGAGAGTATGCAACAGCAAGAGCTGCATCTGCTGCTGGCACGATCATGGTATAAATATAATTCTATGTACATTTTCTAATTTTTATCAAAAAAAATAAAATAATCCATAACTGATTGGACTTTTCTTTTCATTTTCTTATTTTTTTAGACACTGTCATCGTGGGCTACTTCAAGTGTTGAGGAGGTTGCCTCAACAGGACCTGGCATCCGTTTCTTCCAGCTTTATGTGAGTAAACACTTCACTTTATTTGTATATATATATTTTTTAAGAAAATGTTTTTTATTAATTGATTACTTAATCTTATTCAAATAGTAACACTTAGAGAGTGAAATCTAGCTCTTTAGTCTGCAAGTGTAAATATTAATATTTTGCCTCCATATTAGGTGTACAAGGACCGTAATGTTGTTACTCAACTTGTGAGGAGAGCTGAAAGAGCTGGCTTCAAGGCTATAGCTCTTACAGTTGACACCCCAAGGCTGGGACGTAGGGAAGCTGATATCAAGAACAGGTGCACACAATTAAATTGACTCAAGTCTATATAATTTGATAGCTCGGTTTATAACTCACAATGAATGACCTTGTTTTAAGTGAAAAACCATGAACACTTCTGATTGTTTCCTCTTGAACAGATTTGTTTTACCCCCAGGTCTGACATTGAAAAACTTTGAGGGTTTGCAACTCGGAAAGATGGACGAAGTGGGTATTTAGCATTACTTGAATTAATCACTTTAGGGTTAATGAGGTTTTGTGAATAAAGTTTTTCTAATTTTCAACTGTACGTGGAATGTAGGCTAATGACTCTGGATTAGCTTCTTATGTTGCTGGTCAGATTGACCGCACTTTGAGCTGGAAGGTATGTTAGAGCCTGCCTTTGTGTGTCTGTGCGTGTGTGGAAAGAAACCCCTTGCTTTTTTGTGTGTGCCTGTAATTCCAAGATATCAAAAATACCTAAATATATTTTCGTATATTTTGAGTACACTTCAACTTGAAACTATTACAGAACTGATTTTATTCTGTAGAAATAATCTTAATTGTTTGAGTAAACTTGAATGAGCAGGATGTGCAGTGGCTACAGACAATCACCTCCATGCCAATCCTGGTGAAGGGTGTAATCACTGCTGAGGACAGTAAGAATCCTACATATACAAACATATACTATATGTATCTTCGTCCCATTTCAAGCTTCACTTTTTGCCAAAATGGGTGTCCCGTTAAAAGCTTCACCTTTCCTAAAATGGCAAAGAATCTTTACTATTCCACCCACTAATTCTCTCTCCTATTTCACTATTATACTCACAAGACTTTTCAAATTTACTATTTCCTCCACTCATTCTCTCTCCTATTTTCAAATTACACTGATCAGCAACATTTTTTCTTCCCACCTATTTCCTTAATTTGCGTGATTTAAAAAAAGTGTGAACCTTGGGCCGGGACGGAGGGAGTATATATTATTAACTTTCTTTCTGATCTGCATCTTGATGCGCTACTACCGAAGTTGACTGTAATATGCAATGCTGACATGCAGCAAGGCTAGCCATACAAGCTGGAGCAGCAGGTATTATTGTATCCAACCATGGTGCTCGCCAACTTGACTATGTCCCTGCCACTATCTCTGCTTTGGAAGAGGTATTCACACTGCCTTGTACTAATATCGCATTTTACAACTTATACTAAACTTGTGAATGATCGTATAAATGTCAATTTTCTGTAAATAAAAACATCAGGTTGTGAAAGCTGCACAAGGGCGTGTACCTGTTTTCCTGGATGGTGGTGTTCGTCGTGGAACTGATGTCTTCAAAGCTCTCGCACTTGGAGCTTCTGGAATTTTTGTAAGTATCATTAGTAAACATTCTGAGCATGAATCGCCCCACATATATATACGTGTATATTTTTATATATATGTATAAATATATACACAGTTGCACACACATGCGCGCAGACATATATGTATACACGCACGCATACGCTCATTCTGAGCATGAATTGCCAATATATACAAACACACACACACAGATACACATACATGCATATATATGTCACATACACACATACACAAACTCAAACACGCACACAAACACTCATTCTAAGCATGAATCCCCAATACACACACACATGTATATATACGCATACACATACACACACACGTACACATTCTGAGCATGAATCTATAGTATAAATAAGACCCCTCCTTGCTACAGTTGAATGAATAGTTTCAATGGCCAAATTTCTCATTTTGCCCTCATTAAGTTGTCCCTTTCCTATTTTGCCCTTAAAAAAAAAAAAAAAAAAAAAAATTAAATTAAAAAAAAAAAAGGTGTCCTTGGACACGGGCTTTTACTAGTATCTATATATACAAACACACACACACACACACACACATTTAGTGTTATTCTTCAATCAAATTATCAGAATTAGAGACTCATTGATGGAAGTCGAATTTCCAGATTGGACGACCTGTGGTGTTCTCATTGGCTGCTGAAGGAGAAGCAGGTGTGAGAAAAGTACTTCAGATGTTACGGGAAGAGTTTGAGTTGACCATGGCATTAAGCGGATGCACTTCGCTGAGAGAAATCACCCGTGACCATATCGTGACCGAATGGGATGCTCCTCGTCATCGCCCTTCCCCGAGGTTGTAGAAAGTTGAACATGGAAAAACTCCATTTATGATGACAGAGTAATGGTATAGTGTCTTATGGCGTTTGGCAAGCCTATCTTTGGAGAACTTTTTACAGTCTAATTGGTCTCTGGGCTCATATATTTTTTTCAAGTTCATAGCTTTTGAATGATATGTGTATGTATACATTTCTCATAAATGGCAAGTACTGCTGCCTTTGTTGTATATACTCTTTTAACGCAATGCTACTACCATCAAGAACTACTCCCTCCGTCCCAAAACGATCTTTGCACTTTTTTTTCATTAACACAAAGTTATATTTAGCAATAATTTTATGTTGATTTAATTATCCTAATGAAAAATTGAAACTTGTTATCGATACACAGTTATAAATACTATCAATAACAAGACAAAAGTCCCTTTTTAGTCCTTTAACTATTTTAAATGAGACAATTTGGTCCTTGAACTATTGTTTGGGAGCTTTTCATCCTTCAACTAATATTTTCAAAATTAAAAGGTCCTTCCATCCATTTTGCCGTTTACACCCGTTAAATCCTCTTATGCGCTGGCAATTTTTGGTCTTGCCGGAGATGATTTGGCCTCCACGTCGTTTAATTAAGCAAACCCTCCAATCGCCTAGAATCCGGCCGCAATTCGCCAAGGAATCCGGCCGCAATCCGCCTTCTCAATTGATCAGATTTGAATCCCAGGCGTGCGCCTCGTCTAATTGATCTGATTTGGCAATTTTTGGTCTTGCTGAGCTTGTTATTCATGTATTTCACAATGAAGTTCTCTTGGTTTTTGAATCAATTGATTGGTTCCAATAATCCTTAAAAAATTATGTAATTTATCAAGAAGTTCATTTTATAACATCTCTTGTTCACACTTGACAGACCAAAATTTTGCAGAGAATTTTCTCTGTTTCATCTTACATTCTTGAGCACAAATGTGTCAACAAGTAGCTCTTTGTAGTACATAGTCTGTAAATAATGGGGACTTTTTTGAGAAGGGTGAAACATGAACATCTATCGTGCTCTTTCTCCCCAAAAGGATTTTGAAAATGGTCACATAATATGTCTCTCTCAATGTCCCAATATGGCTGTATTGGTGAATATATTATGATCTCAATGGTCATCGAGTGCCCTGTATGATAGTATCTTTATGGAACTTCTCTTTACAACTCAAACCAAATATTTGTCGCAAATTAGATCGCTTTCTGTGTTTAATTTTGTGCTTTGTGTTTCTGCAGATGGCGTATTCGTGCACGTGATCTCAATGAAAAACAAATTTCTTGTTGCTGCAAGTCATAAGCTTCATTCTTCAACTGGAGTGGTGAGCCTTGTTATCATTTCTACCTCAGTTGACAATAATTCTTTCTCTCTTGCAATTGTCCGGCATCAGATTGTTTAATGTCAACAGCATATGGATGACCATTCATGTACCCAGAAAAGAACTCATGTATGACCCCTTTCTTACCTTCAACCCAACTACATGCAGGGTTCTTCTTCAAACCCTTGGTCCTCATTAATTTCTTTACTCTTGCAACATCCTCCCACCTTCTTGCAGATGCATATATGTTGTAAAGCAACATATAGTTACCAACTTCGTTAGGTTCCAGCTCAAACAAACGATCAGCAGCAATCTCAGCAATGTCAGGATTTGAATGGATGCGACAAGCCCCAAGCAGGGCTCCCCAAACAACGACATTAGGCTCCATTGGCATAGTTTTAACAAGTTCAAGCGCTTCATCTAAACGTCCAGTCCTTCCAAGAAGATCAACCATACAAGCATAGTGGTCAGCCAATGGAGTGACACTGTAACATTTTTCCATCATCGCAAAATAGTGTTCACCTTGTTCGACTAAACCGGCATGACTACATGCTGTAAGAACTCCTACAAATGTTACCCTATTAGGCTTTATCTCCATTTTCACCATATCTTCAAACAATTTGGTCGCCACACTCGCACGACCATGAATTGCATATCCAACAATCATCCAAAAACCCACATTTCACATACATGTCAATCATAGTATTCCCCACATACAAATCAGATCAAATCATCTCCAGCAATTGAGAAGGCGGATTGCGGCCGGATTCCTTGGCGAATTGCGGCAGGATTCTAAGCGACTTGGAGGGGTTGCTTAATTAAACGACGTGGAGGCCAAATCATCTCCAGCAAGACCAAAAATTGCCAGCGCATAAGAGGATTTAACGGATGTAAACGGCAAAATGGATGGAAGGACCTTTTAATTTTGAAAATATTAGTTGAAGGATGAAAAGCTCCCAAATGATGCAGTGTAGACGCAAGGGGACCTTCTGGACGTTGGCGCGCCCGCGCTGCTTGATGGAGCGGCCGCGCTGGACCGATTACGGAACTGCTGGATTTTTAGTTTCAGTTTTTATTTTATTTATTTAATATTAAATGTAGTTTAATATTTAATTAGAGTTTTATTAATATTAGGATTTCTGGAATGATCTTTTATTTAGATGGTAGGATTCTCGTATTTTAGGAAGTTCTTGGTCAACAAGATAATAAGGTTTATTTAAGTTTTTCATTGTAATAGTTTTAGGGCGGACTTTTGATATTGAATTTTATGAACAATAATGTTGCTGTGAGCAAATTATTAGAGGGTTTAAATCCCGTCTTGTTTTCTTAAATTCCGTTCAGTCATTCCTCTCATTATCATATAACCTTCAGTTCTTTCTATCAATTGGTATCAGTTTCCTGGTTGAATTGATGACTGAACGAAGGCGTGGTCATGGTGTTCGTAGAAGGGTTCGTGAAGCGAAGCCCCAGGCATACGATCCCCATCACGAACGTGACCTATATGAAATCAAGAAGGACGAACTGCGAAGAAAGATTCAAGATCTCAAACTCCGTTTGTTGCGTTCCGAGATTCGAGAACTCCAAAGATACTTTGATCGGGTGGAGGGTCGACGAATCCAACGACAACTAGCGCAGTTGGAGGACTCGGATTCAGACGTATCGTCTGATGAAGAGGGCTCGGAGTCAGATCTGTGGTCTGATGATGATGAGGATATCTATCCTTTCGATCGTGATCACGAACTTGAGGGGAAGAGAGAGGCCGTTCCTCTGACTCTTGACGAGTTTTGTGACCGATTGAATCCTGTTACCGTGGATTGCTTTGTTGATTCGACGGGTTCCGACGTTGTCAGTGATTGGTCAAAACCACCAATCTTTGATGACGATAATTATGAAGAAGATTTTGAGGGTTTTGACCCAGCAGAAACCATTGCCGTGCATGAGACAACATCAGAACAAGGGTTGCGGCAGGGCAATCAACTTGGGTCTTATTTTTCAAGTGACGGGTGGTGGTCAACTAGAAGAGGTCTGTTGTATGATGATCCTTTTGCTGTTCGTGAGTCAGTTTTTTCTTCATCTTTTCACATCAGAAAATTATTTGTTGAAGCCTTTACCCAAGTTCATTGGGCTGATTGGATGGACGTAATGACAAGTTTTCTGAAGTATAAAGTTCGTCGACAAGTGAAGCGTAAAATTCTTGATGAATTTTCAAGAGCAACAACTCAAATTCGAGGTCGAATTTTTTCTAAGAAGGGGAGAATGATGCAGTGTAGCCTTGAGGGGACCTTACGGACGTTGGCGCGCGCGCTTGATGGAGCGGCGCGCTGGACCGATTAGCTATTGGATTTTTAGTTTCAGTTTTTATTTTATTTATTTAATATTAAATGTAGTTTAATATTTAATTAGAGTTTTATTAATATTAGGATTTCTGGAATGATCTTTTATTTAGATGGTAGGATTCTCGTATTTTAGGAAGTTCTTGGTCAACAAGATAATAAGGTTTATTTAAGTTTTTCATTGTAATAGTTTTAGGGCGGACTTTTGATATTGAATTTTATGAACAATAATGTTGCTGTGAGCAAATTATTAGAGGGTTTAAATCCCGTCTTGTTTTCTTAAATTCCGTTCAGTCATTCCTCTCATTCTCATATAACCTCTCTTTCGTTATCACCAAACAATAGTTCAAGGACCAAATTGTCTCATTTAAAATAGTTAAAGGACTAAAAAGGGACTTTTGTCATCAATAACAACTTTTAGATGTTCATTAGAATAATTCAATCAACCTAAAATTAATAATCAAAGTACCTTCGTGTTAACATACAAAAAAGTAGAAAGATCATTTCGGGTAGTATTTCAAAATGAGATACTATTATCTCAACAACTACTCTCTCATTATCATTATAATAACAAGCGTCACGTTTTTAAATAAGAAAATAATTTCAGTACAATTTTATCATGGTACAAATAATGTACAAGGATTGACTAAGTCAACTGCACAATCTCCTGTAAGGAAAACTTGTTTGTGTTTTGAGGCTGCCTACCCACAACTTTACTACTAGTTTCTTGGCTACCGGTTTTCTGATACATCCGCTCCTTTGCAGCTACGGAATAGTTCCTCAACTTTTAGTTTTTGGAAATAACCTGAAAAATTTAGGAGAATATCCTTGTGAGAAATTGAATAAGTCGTCCATAAAACACATAAAAATTACCCTTTGGGGGGAGAGAAGAGTTGATGGGATGAATGAAAAGTTTTAAGGTTGGCTGACAATGAGAGAAGTGGATTCACCTTGGATATCAAGGGTTTGGCATTCTCTTCCCATTCAGTGGCCCACCTTGCAGATGCACCCATTTCCAGAACCCCTTTCTTCAATGACGTCAACGCATCACATTCATCTGGAAAACCCTTGAAAAGCATCTGCACATGTTCTTATAACTTAAATTTACACTGCTCCGGTAGCAATATTATAGAAACATGACACAAGCTTTGCGATAAAAGATCATTTCTGCATGAAGAAAATTCTTGCTCATAGCCAAAATAGGGAGAGAGAAAAAACCCAAATAGTCTACATCTGTTCGGCCCCAAGTTAATTTATGACTAATATGAAGAAGATGTTCTGAATTTATTTTATTTACACTTGTGCTTGTAACACTTGACTTAAAATTTAACGAAACAAATGAATGCTTCAGGACAACGTGACGGCCCATTAGGAATTTTCATTCTCGAAATGGTCTGCATTTGTTCCAGCCCACAAGTGTACTGGTTACGTCCACAATACTCCCTTCGTCCCAGAATGATCTTCCCACTTTTTTTGTTAGTACGCAGGTACTTTGAACAATAATTTTAGATTAATTTAATAATCCTAATAAATATCTAAAAAATTGTTATTGATAGTACTTATAATAATGGTGTATCAATAACAAATTTTAAATTTTCATTAAGATAATTAAATTAACCTAAATTTATTGCTCAAAGTATCTTCGTATTAACAACAAAAAAAGTGGGAAGATCATTTTGGGACAGAGGGAGTATGAAGTGGTAATTGCACTTTAACTTGAGATACCTCCTCAATAGTGCTAATAATTTGAGAATGTCTCCATTTATATGGGATATTTTTTCATGGGAATTTGCAGAAGTGTTGACGCCCAATGCTTTTGTGTCATGGTTCATCTTGTGAAGGCATGCTGGGAAGAACTATGAGCGGGAATATAATATTATAATTTATAGTCAATTCACAGTACTAGCTATGTAATATTTGTTTCTACAAAACTCAAGTGACTGGTTTGTCTCTGTGAATGTGTGTGCACAGAAAGTTTAAGCAACTGAGCAGCTGGGTAATCACAATAAATCTGCATTTTGTTACTACTCTCGCTGTCCCATAATGATAGTGCCAATTGACTGTTCAGACATTTTAACAACCTAATTTCACTTCCATCACTAACCTTAACGAGGTTTACTTATTACTCCATTACCCCCTCTTTTTCCTTCTTTGGTTCTCATCATCTCTTCTCTTCTTCCTTGGTTGGCAATTTTGGAAGTTCAATGATTTTAACCTAACAATTTTGGAAATGGGACTATCTTCTTGGGACAAACAAAAATGGCAAATGGGAACATCTCTATGGGACAAAGGGAGTATTTCTTAATAACACATCATACACAAATGAAGAGGGAATTTGAACACAGATAATTCTCTGTTCAGTATACTACTACAGCAAGATAAAAAAAAAAAAACTTTATTACCATGAGTTCTTCAGCAAGCTCTGAAGATGAGGAGAAAAGCAGACCATTATTTTGAACTTTGACGAGCTCTGTGATGCTTTAGAGAAGTCATAACAATAGGTGAACTACGTAAGCGCGCATTAATATAATCACATAACTTGCACGTAATGGTGAAATAATACGTAGTAGTAATAATACTAATAACTTACCAAGAATAAGAAACAGCGCATACAGGCAGTCCACAGCCAAACATGTCTACAACCTATTCACAAAAATTCCCAGGAATAAGAGACTAGTTTTCTTGGTGTAAGATTACTTAGGAGCACATCCAAAGCATCAAGTGTGATAGACCAACCTGACATGACTTACCTTCATCGGAAGATCCAACCCCGATGAGGAAGTATGCAAGGAAACTCCCAGATCTGCTGATCCTGCAAATATACAAAAGAAAGGCATGATGTTGACCAGTTACTTGAAAAAATAAGTGAACAGAACAAAATGATTACTGATGGGTTACCAAGAAGCAATGGGTAATCCTCTGCTGATAGCCACATAGTACGAAATGCAACACGTTTTAGGTTCAATTTCCTTATTTTTTCTTCGTACTTTTCCTTTTCAGGCCCTTTACCGGTAATGATGAATAACAACCTTGGGTACATGAATTTCTTCCCATCAGCAATTTCCTTCCAAAGCACATCCTCCCCAGTCGAATCATTCTCATTTAGTGCTGCGGCAACACGTCTATCATACATAACTGCTGCTTCCAAAAGAATGCCAAAATCCTCATCTGGCGTCCTGAAAAGATGAACCATTTGACAATTAATTCTATAATGTTCACAAGTCCGTGCATGTTTGTATGCATGTATTCAAGCATAATATGGATAAAAATATTTTATCCTAATTTATCCCAAGCAGAAATCTATACATGCTAGCTGACTTGAGCCAATGCAAAGCTCCTTCTGCATGGTTTTATCCCAGTAATTTCAGGTGCACCAGTGATATCAGTAACTGACTCAATACCAATAGCTTATTGTGTTCCAGTCGAACATCCAGTTTGCCCTCGACTTTGACCTTCAGAGTTATAGGATACCAATTTAACCTCTAATGCAGCTCCCTAGTTCTTGTAGTAGATGCTTCTATTTTGATAATTTTCAGTGTCAGGAATGTGGCTCTTAACAGCAAAACAATTTACATTGAGCTATTCCTCATTTTTCCTGCTGATTAGAATTCAACCTTCATTTGTTATCCTCGAACATAAGTCAATTATCTAAATGGAGTTGGCAGTTTGTTTCAAACAATACCAAGTGTTTAATAATAACAAAAGGAAAAAAGTAGCAACTCATAATTATTCGTCGACTTTTGCTGGCAAGAATTTGACATACTTCTGACTGAATCAGAAAGAGACTCAAGTTCTGTGAATAACTTTGACAAAGACGAAGTTAGAAATGTCGCCTTGCATCAGAATCAGATAACGGGCTCTGAGTATCAAACTCTCACCAGCTTGTACTGCTGACAATGAGCGCAGGTCTATTCTGCTTCAAGAAAAAGTCTGGGCCAACTTGACTTGTCAATAGAGTTAAATTTGGTTCATGCCTGTCATTACCTGTGATTTCTGCAAGATAAGCGTGTGTATGCAAATTAGACAGAGACCAATCTCGCATTAACAAATAGAAACTGTTCCATAAACGATAAATATATTACCATTCCTGATACAATCTTGAAGGCCATAGGCTTGATCAATATCTTTGGATATCCTACAAAATAACTGCATGCAGAAATTAATGTCTAAATTGTCAGGTCAATTAAGCATTGAAAATCTCAAATAGAATAAGAATTACCTTGTGCTTTTCTTCAAGAGACGCGGGCCGGAAAAACTCTGGAGGCTGATCATACAAAACTGATGCTCTACATCAAAACAAAAACCAGGAAAAATCATTCCCAGTTTTAACACAGAATAATAGCATGGAAAAGCACACTGCAGTGTAAGTGCAAATGAGCAGCCGACCGTCTTACTTAATTCCCCAGTTTTGAGCCAATTCATGTTGCATTGCCTTGGTGACACAGAGAGATCCATCTGCCATCTTCCCAAAATGTTTTTCCAACCTAAGCATATCAAAAGCTCATGCTTGTTTAAGCATACCAAACATCATAACTTAAAATTCTGAAAATCTCTACGGAACTTCAGTATTACCAATGATATAGTGCGACAAAACGACTACTTCTTCCGAGAGACAGTGCCAGCAATGTATATCCAAAATTATGCCAATCAACAATAAAGGAAGAACGCCTCAGCCAGCTAACCCATTTTACAGCTACTAAAGTAGGAACTGAAGGTGGATTCTAGGACAGGCCCAAAAAAAAACAGTTAAAAACAAATAAGCTAGAAAACCTGAACTTCTAGGATTAAAATTGACCAATATCGCAAAATTAAACTTCTCTTATCTTCCTTTTATCTTGGGAGAAAAAGAAGCTTAGTACTAAAAGGAGAAAGAAAATCAGCAAGCAAACTAGACAAAAAAGTTCGCCTAGGTAGAAAGTGTAAACAAAAAGAGAGAGCCAAATTCGTTGCCACATAAGTAAAAATATTATTTTTTATTATCTTATTGGAATTTGTGACAGGAGCATACACCAAAGAATATTCCTTGGTGAATATAAATCAGAGACCGACAACTCTACAATTTTCCAAGTAAAAAGTGACCTGGTCATATACATACTTGTGAAGCTATTAATGGTTCCACAAGCAGTTTAAGTAAGGAAAACTATTCTTTTATCTTTTCGAACAATTAACTTAGTAACCCAGATCCCCAGAATATTAACCTCAGAAATTGAGAAAGAGGAGACTGTACTCACTGACATCGAAATGTGAAGCTCACCTGTACTAGAAAAAAATCAGGAGCTGGTATTCTAACACAGAGAAACCAAAGAAGCATAAGAAACTGAACCACTGCCTTGAGCAAAAGCATTAAAGGACGAAGTATCCTCGGAAGAAATTTAGGGGTTGTAGGCCATTGAGTCTGCAGAACAAGAAAAAGTGAAAATTCAATAAGTTCAGTAAGAAAGTAAGCTAGTGCTCCTTCCTTCAGGAAAATAAATCCTACTTCTTTTTCGAGTGTTCCCAAAAAACAGGTTGCTCTTTTGTGTCATACAAAGGAAAATGTAACCAGTTGAAGAAAATGTATGGAAGTCAAATGCAATTTATTAAGTTTGATTTTCAAGATATGAATCTTTCGGGGATGGGTGAAGTAGAATGCTTGCGCAGAAATGCCTACACCTGTTATATCATGAAAAATTATTTAAACGGTACCATTTTATGTATATGCAGTGATGGGTGTTCTAACACAGCAGAATGAGGATCGGAACCTGTCCAAAGAAAAATCAGAGCTTAGTTAGCTAGAAGCCTAGAACTGTGTTAAGATGAATCATGATTGAAATCATAATATTCCAAGTATCCAAGCAACTATCTTGGCCAATGACGCATCGGTTCTACACTGTCTCTCTCAATCTTTTCAACAGAGGTTGTAGCATTAGAAGATGATGTATAGAAATCAGCCCCCTACCCTTGAGACTATTTGCACAAATGCTAGGCAGCTGATTTTAAATTCAAACCAGCATCCTCCTATTTCAAAAATCAGGCTTTTCACGATCACATCAAACACTTACCCCATAGCAATCTCTTAAATATAATTCCACCACAAAAATTAGTATCATCAACAGCAAAACCTGAATTGCGAGGGACAGAAGCATGTACCTCCATATGCAACGACATCTACCTCAAAGCATGCCTGCGAGTGATGCATAAAATTAAAACACTCGTAATGCTAAATATAAATGACCATAACAGGATAGGAAAAATAATTATTCATCTGATACATATGCACCAATGCTTGGTTAATGAATTATCATCGAACATGTTTCTGTCATGTAGTCTGTATAATGTATGCTTCCAATATAATTATCTGAAGCATCGGAACTTGTTCCTCTCATTGATTTCCTCTACATGGTATGTCCAATACATCTTCTCATTGTACCAAGTATCTCACATATGAACAATTTCAATGTTGGATATTGTTGTCTATAGCAACTCATAGATTGGAAATTTATACTAAGAAAAGAACCAAAAAAAAAATACTTGTTCTTTGATAGCAGACCAGGATAAATGTGAGGAAGCAGAAGAGAAGAATCTTCTTTAACAATCCCCATTTAAGTAACCGTAATACATTATCACACCTTTTGGAATAAACCACAACAGGGAATTACGCATTTTGGACCTGATCAGAGAATTCTAGATGAATATCAAAAGAACCATGCTCTCTATTAACTCAATTGCAGCAAAACAACAATAAGTAACTCAATTGAAAAACATAACTAGTTAGAGGAGGATCAAAAGATTCTTGATCAATGCGCTAGCACCAAACAAATAAACAAGCTATTTAGCTGGGCTCATTCAAATGTATATCTAAATTTAACAACTTTGTTGCCCTCAATTTAGCTTAATTTAGGTCTGCACTAGCCATAAATCTTACATACAAAAGTTACTCACTGAGAAAAGGTTTCATCTTTACGCTGATAACATAAAACAAACGAAAAAACAAAAAGAGCTTGGCAGGGAAAAGAACAAACACCTGGCGGGCAAGAGAAAGAGCATGGTACTGCATACGGGGGCTGCGACCGAAATCACCCAGAACCACCACTGCCGCTCTTCCTCTCTTTACAATTTCCCTCTCCTTTTTTCCTGATTACACAATTCCCAGAATAAAATGAAAATGTTTTACATGATCGCAGTGATCCAAAGAGGGGTTTACTTACCTGCCATTGAGGCTTTGATTCCGAACTGATATCGCTTTTCTCTCTCCCGGCGCAGATCTGGCGTCAGCGTAAATCATGTACTGGACGCTTTTCAATTCTTGAACTCCTACCACGGTCCTCGTGGGTTTACCAAAGTCCGGATGTCTAGTTTGGGCCTTCAACAGTTATTTCGGTTAGAAATTGGGAAAATGATTTTTTTTTTTTCAATTTGATTAAATTTTATTTAACAATTTATAAAAAATTTATAATACGGAGCATGATTTTTCATGAATATATAGTTATTATTTATTTTTGATATCAATTTTTCTTTTACGACGTTTCATGTCAGAAGGCAATGAGAAGATCAAATTCCGGAGAAGGTGAGACCAAGGGTTATGGTTGTTTTTCTTAATTTTGTTATCTTTCAATTGGACTTATTTATTTTTTATGGCTCCATCTCATTTTTATTTTTTTGAAAACTTATATTTTAGTAAGCTAAAAAATTATAAAAAAAACTCATTAAAGAAAATCACGAACCAAAAAATTTAATCTTCTATATATAATATTAAACCAGAAGAAATTTCAGGCTCCACAGCGCGCCACGTGGCAAGATCTTATTCGTCGATATTTTGCATTTTGGTCCTTAAAATTCTTCTATTTTTGCCAATTTTTTGCATTTTGATCCTTAAAATTCTTTAATTTTAGCCAATATTTTGCATTTTGATCCATAAAATTATACCATTTTAGCCATATATATATAGATAGAGAGAGAGAGAAATACTGTATACAATTAGTCATTAAATAGCAACAATATTTCTTCAACATAAAGATCAAGATTGATCCAGACGGAGTTTCTCGTGTAATTGAGAAAATGCCTCAGATTGTTAGCCTTAAACAAAATGTGATTATTAAACCGATTGAGTTTCTTCTTTTACATGGTATTTCAGCAGAGGATGTTGCAAAAATGGTTGTTAAATGCCCTCAGTTAGTTGCTCTTCAAGTTGGTATAATGAAGAACACATATTACTTATGTTGCTCTTCAAGTTGGTATAATGAAGAACACATATTACTTATTAAATAGTGAAATGGGGCGGTCAAGTAAAGAAATGGTGGAGTTTTCGGAGTACTTTACCTATAGTTTGGAATCAAGAATCAAGCCTAGGTATCAGAAATTACAGAGCAAGGGGATAATAAGTTCACTGCCTTGGTTCCTCAACTGTAGTGATCAGATATTTGAAGAGAGACTACATGCTGATTATCATTTTGGTCCTTAAGAATTTCGAAAATTTAACTTATGAAATTTGAAAATTGAATTTTTTGAAATCAATCATGGACATCATTAGATTAGGTAATAGTTCCTTAATTTACTTTTGATAATTTTTGAATTTTTTTTTTTTTTGTTGATATCCTTAAGAAAGCTGGGTAATTGGGGCGGGATTATAGGGCCGAATTTTTGTTTTTTTTTTTTTTTTTTGCTAAATTGCTTTTTTTTAGTAGCATAAATTTAGTTTTAGCATAACAACTAAAAATATCCTTAATGTGAGGGCTGAATTTTTCAAAAATATCCTTAATATGGGGCGAGATTATAGGGAGTGAAAATATAACTTTTGAAATTTTTTTTAATTTCGGAAATGCTATTGATTAATTAAAGACTAAATAATAGTTTCGAATTTTTTTCTAATTTTCGGAAATGCTATTCATTATAGAGTCCTAATTATGTTAAAATAGTCTATCCTTATTTACTATCTCCTTATTTAAAATTTAACTTATGAAATTCGAAAATTGAAATTTTTGAAATCAATCATGGACATCATTAGATTAGGTAATAGTTCCTTAATTTACTTTTGATAATTTTTGAATTTTTTTTGTTGATATTCTTAAGAAAGCTGGGTAATTGGGACGGGATTATAGGGCTGAATTTTTGGGTTTTTTTTTCTAAATTGCTTTTTTTTCAGTAGCATAAATTTAATTTTAGCATAACAACTAAAAATATCCTTAATGTAAGGGCTAAATTTTTCAAAAATATCCTTAATATGGGGCGGGATTATAGGGAATGAAAATATAACTTCTGAAATTTTTTCTAATTTCGAAAATGCTATTGATTAATTAAAGACTAAATAATAGTTTTGAATTTTTTTCTAATTTTCGGAAATGCTATTCATTATAGAGTCCTAATTATGTTAAAATAGTTTATCCTTATTTACTATCTCCTTATTTACAATCTCCTAATTTGTACAAATTTGTTTTACAAATGAGAAGATATATACTAATCTATAAACAAGGAAACAAATAACAGAAGGAGTAAACGAAAATCTGTATACATGATTTTTAGCCTATCCCTAAATTATATCCTTAAATTTCGAAAATTAATATTATATCCTTCAATATAACGAGAGAGAGAGAGAGAGAGAGAGAGAGAGAGAGAGAGAGAGAGAGAGAGAGAGAGAGAGAGAGAGAGAGAGAGAGAGAGAGAGAGAGAGAGAGAGGCGGCATAGGATAGGAGATTTCGGCAGAGAGAGAAAGGAACCAGCCGAGCATAGGGAGGAAGAAGAAGAACTCTTCTTCATTGCTTGGTGTAAGTACCCAAATCTGGCTCATGCCTTCCGGTTAAATTTCCCGGCAATTTCGGTAAGTTTCCCGGTAATTTCCCGGACCTTCCTAGTGTTCCGGAAATGTCCTGGAACAGTCCCAAATTAAAATTAGGGCTGAAGGGAGCCTTCCTAATTAAGAAAACACGTTTTTCTTAATTAGGAAGAGGGTTCTAGAATAATCCCACCTTGCATGGTTCTAGAATGCTGAGTCATTGTGGATAAGCCCGCACGGCTGCATTAGCCCAAGGTCTCTGGCCGCACGGCTTCATTAGCCTTATCCAGGATCGCCTATAAATAGAGCCCTCCTCTACCCATTTCAAACAACAACAACAATACATACAATCCATAGCAATACAATCAGTCACTCCCAAGACGTGAAGAATATTGGTGAAGGCTCAAGAAGGTGAAGAAGAAGGCCAAGAAGCTCCCTCCCTCCTCCTTGAAGATCCAAGACCAATCTCTCCTCCTAGCTCCGACCAAAGAAGCAAAGGAAGCAATTGGTAACCTCGCACGCCCTAACCTTGCATTTTAATTGATATACTTGCTCATTGCATTCATATATCTTGCTTGGGACTTGGCATTTATTCATAAAGATCACATCTTTATCACCCCCTTTCCCTTTTGCATGCATTAAGACCTCATTTGTCATAAAAATGTAGTCTTTTTCATAAAGGTGCATCCTTTGCACCTAAAACCCCCATTTTCAAATAAAAATGTCATCTTTATGCATCCTTTGCATATAAAAATACAATTTTTTTCAATAAAAATGCATCCTTTGCATAAAAATCCTATCTTTACGCATCACTTGCATAAAGATCATTTCTTTCAATCAAAAAAGCATCATTTGCTAAAACCAAAAATGTCATCTTTTCATTAAAGAGTCATTTTTCATCACGCATTTCCCCTTTCCCCCAACCTTGGAACGGACCGGTGTAAAAAGATCCTATCTTTACATCGTTCCTTCCATTAAAGGTTCATGATTTCTTTAGAAAGGGACACCTTGAACCCTATATCTCCGATTATCGCTTAAGAAAGAGTATGAAGCCTCTATACGAGCTCGACCGTCTTAAAGCGTAGGATTGATGGGCTAAGGACCCTCCTTTTCTAAAGAACCTCATCTTTGACCAAAAGAGAGTCATTCTCTCGATCACGCAAGTCCCGAGGGTCCCGAGGTTTAAAATGCGATGATCACAAGTCATAAGATGAGGACGGGATCATAATCCCGAATACATAAAATTCCAAGGAATCCCGAGCGACAACCAACAAATGGTTTGTACGTCCGGAAGACAACTTGGGACATTCCCCCCTTATTTTCAAACACATGCACACAAGAAAGCACGCAAGCAAGCACGATTAATGAAATCTCGGGAGACTTGCTCCGGCAAGGCACTTTGGGTGAACGCCAAACGTTCTTCCCAAGGGTAACTTAACCTCCGAACCCATAAACAACCTTTTTCAAAGTTTGGAGGTAATCAAAATGGCGTGGCGACTCCGTTTTTCAAATAACTCGGATGTCTTCAAACTCGCGTGAATCCAACAAAACAAAATTTGGGCACCACATTCACAGTTTGGCGACTCCGCTGGGGACTACCCAAAGGAGAAAAGCTTTTATTTTCAAAACAAAAAAATCGATACTCGGTATATAGGTGGAAACCACTTACCCTTCCTGTACACTCCACGACGTGGGAGTTGGGATAACCGGTGGTTTAACAATCCACGTACCGGTATCCCTTTTCGAAAAAAAAATTTTGAAAAAATAAAGAAAGCTTTTTCCCTTTGAGCGGGTTAGACTCCCATCGCCGATTTCATTAATCGTGCTTGCTTTCTTTACCATGCATTGCATCATTTGCATCTTGGGATCTGTGCATACTTTGAAACGGAAACAACCCGAAAAATAGCAAAAGGAGTGGAACCTGGAAAATTGATCCATGCGATCGTGCGGCTCAATCCTCATTGGATTCGGCCAGGGCGACCTCGGTGGCAATTCCACCGGGAAAAATCATGGTTAATCTGCAGTCCCTAGCGGCTTGGGGCTACTCGGCTCCATGGTAGGGGCTCCCGAGAAAATTTACGTGCTTATGTGCTGCATCTTCCCCGTCCCGAAAATCATTCCTTTAAAACACATTTCTGAAAATCTCTGTTTTAACTCAAAAAGGAACATTTTTAGGAGACCGCACACTACGCGCACCTGATATATCCTGTACACTTTTGCACGCACGTCCTTCAAACCCGAGGGTGGTTCAGTCTGATCACGAACAGCCTTACGATGCTCCCGGGCGCGCACGGAATCATCCCAACCTCCCCATGGCAGCCAATGTCGACCAATGCACAGTCCGTGTCACACGTTTCAAAAAACCGTGACTTTTGGTTGGTTTTTGGTCTAGTCCGTGTCATATAGCCCAGTTGCATACCCACGTAAAGATCAAGCCTTAGCTCATAACGGAAGCCAAGATTTTCGCCCAAGCGAAATTCTGCCGAAATTCCGACAAGGAAAAATCGGTGGGATCTTGACTCCGACATTGACTATTGACCTTGACCCGCACGGAATGCGTAAGAGTCAAGACCGAGTCTTTGCCAAAAAATCAAAAGATATTTCGCTCAAGCGAAGCTCTGCCAAAATTCCGACAAGGAAAAATTGGCAAGATCTTGACCGGCATTGACTTCGATTTCGACTCACGCCCGGCGTATGCAACGAAGTTCAATGTGACACTGTGTCATCCGGCTTTTGCCGCCCGACCTATGCCTATTATATTCTCGGACATTACTGAAAGTCAAAACGTCATTCGCTCAAACGAAATTCTGCCAAAATCCTATCAAGGCAGAAAGATGAGACTTTCCCGATATTGCCTTGACTATAATCCGCATCGCTCGTGCGTTGAAAGGTCCTATGACCCGCTAGACCCGTTAGGAGCGTTCTTTACTCTCGGTCGGTGGGATCCGCGTGCCCTATAGGACCCTCGCCCGGGGTTGTCCACCCTGGGAGGTCGAAATACAGGTGGAATACGAGGGGCTTATAGACGTAGTGACGGAACCCACTGATCCAGGATCTAGAGTAGTTGCGAAAAAAGAAGGGCAAACTCCCCCTTTTCCAACCAAATAGGAATAAATAAAAGACATGGTTTTAAGTAAATTTGAACAAGTAATGTAATCATAATTGCATTTTCCTATCTCTGATAACCCTAATCGAGACCTCCTCGGTCCGATTTCCGATTTTCTATTCCGACCTTTCATGGTCAAACCCTAATCGAGACCTCCTCGGTCCGATTTCCGATTTTCTATTCCGACCTTTCATGGTCAAACCCTTAATCGGGACCTCCTCGGTCCGATTTCTGATTTTCCTGTCCCGACCTTTCATGGTCAAACCCTTAATCGGGACCTCCTCGGTCCGATTTCTGATTTTTCCTATCCCGACCTTTCACGGTCATTTTCCTAATCGAGACCTCCTCGGTCCGATTTCCTATTTTCATATCCTGACCTTTCATGGTCAAATCCCTAATCGAGACCTCCTCGGTCCGATTTCCGATTCTCTTATCTCGACCTTTCGCGGTCAAATCCTTAATCGAGACCTCCTCGGTCCGATTTCCAATTTTCAATCTTGACCTTTCAAAGGTCTCATCTTTTCCGATCAATTAGGATTAGGAGAAAATGTGTTTCGAGCAAAAGTTAAAGCGATAAGTGCACGTTAGTTGAGCCTTCAGCCTAAACACTTACCTTCGAGTCTAAACCTTACCTATCCCCGAGTCTAAACCTTGCCTGTCCCTCTCCCACAGCGAGAAAGAAGTGGGCTAGAATACTGGGTCAGCGGCTTTTCAGAAAACCTTAGGTTCAGACAGTTCATCAGCTCAGAGAGTCAGAATGGCAGATTTGACGAGAAAACGGTGAGGGTGCGGGGAATCGGATGGTTAGGAAGGAAGAGTTAGTCCTGGCTTTAGAAAGCGCCCATAAGGTTCATCAAGAACAGCAAACCATGCTCATTGACGCACTCCGTCGTCATGGAGTTCGAGTCACGGTTGAGTAGAACGGTTCTCTGGTGGTAGTCGAAGATGAGACTTTGGAAACGGTGATTTCCAGACCCTTCATCCTATGACCAAGACCCCCGGCCTATAACCAATACCTTCCTCCATACACATATGATCCCTTGCCAAGGACCACTTCTCCTCGAGTCCTTTCCGGCATCCCGGCTCATCGGGGCCCCATTGCCTCGGCTCCTCGAACGGATTGGGCTTCACCCCACCTGTCTCTCATTTTCGGCAATACACGGTTTATGCTCCAACCTCACATAATCGGTTTGAGATATGTGGCTATGTTAAAGCCCCTATACTCGCCGAATGCGATCATGAGTTGCCAAAGGATGATCCGAGGGATTTTCATTGTCACCTCTAGGACTTAATGAATTCAGTAGTCGGTTTGCTACTACAAGTCACATTGCCGATTCCGGTAACAGAGAGTCCCCGTTGACCCCCATGTGGTAATATTGATGGAACAAGTACAACAAATGCAAGAGAAGTTTGACTTCATGATGAGTATCAATACTCCCTTGACCCCGGACGTCGAACCAAGCAAGGAAATGACTCCACCAAGCATGACCCAATGCCACCGGCGCCAAACAGCAACCGTACCCATGTCGGCACCGGTTCCTCACAAAGAAAAGAGTGTCGTAGCCTCCTTGACCAAATCCAACAATGGAACCAAGCCCAGACAATGGAACTCCGAGTCTTGAGAACAACAATGTCTCCCGAAAACTCGCAATACGGATATGCCTTTAAGCAAGATTCGAAGAGGCGATGAAAGAAAAGGCGATAAAGCCACTGGAGAATTGGAAGCCCAGGAACCCCAGTATTCGGTTGAATGAGTCCAAGCACTGTCTTTTCCATCAATACCCTGGGCACAACACTGATGATTGCACCTATTTGAGGCATGAGATCCAGAAGTTGATAGAAAATGGGAAGCTCGAGAACCTCCATGGGCCAAAAACAAAGCTATGGTAAGAGGTCGATTCGGGATGTACAAGGTCGAAACGTCGGTCGATGATTTCGGGATGCCCATGAGCAAAGTTTTCGATGATTTGGTGAAACGAGGCCTTCTCACACCTCTCGAGAATTATAAGCCAAGAAACCCCGAGTAGAGTTGACGGGACCAAGTTACTGCGAGTACCACAAGCATTTTGGGCATGTGACGGACAAGTGTGTGGATACGAAGAAAGAAATTCGGTGGCTGATCTACGAAGGAAAGCTCAAGTTACCTGGCAGTCCAACCAGCGAAGAGTAGCTAGACTAGGGTCTACTTATCCTTAAGCAAGATTAAAAAAAAAGAGAAAAATAGTCTCTCAGTCAACCTTCGTAGGTTCTAGTACTTTTCTCTTTCAAATCAAGTCCTCTACGGACATTGTATTTAATCTTCAATTTTCTATAAAAGAGTCTTCTTCTTTTCTTGCTAGACTTAAGACATTATTTGCACACCTACATTACATTTAATGAAATGGTTTTATTTTATATGATCACTTGCATTGCTCAACAAATAATCTCTCGAAATAATTAACGTTCCGATTAATCAGTGTGAGAAAGTCAACTAATGCCTTCCCCATACACTTTTCCTTACCTCACAAAAGGCCTCCATCAAGCCATACACTTTCCTTACCTCATAAAAGGCCTCCATCAAGCCATACACTTTCCCAATCATGCCCCCACTTTCATCTTGACCAAGTCAACGACGGCGGCAACATCAAGGGACAACAAGAGGCCACTCAGCTTCGAAAGATTGACCCCATGTTGACAACAACCTAGGAGCTTGACTTAGACCTCAAAGGTATCAAGAAAATTCAAGCAGGGGCTCGCCTTGGCCCTCAGGTGCTTCAAAAAAAACAAAAGAAGAAAAAAAAATGTGGTGCAAAAAGAGTAATGCCCAGCTAGGCTGAAAATCCCAAAAAAGGGCAGTCTAGGCAAAAAACAGGGTTGCACATAAAAAGAAAAAAAAAAAAAAAAGAAAGAAAAAAATCTTAGTGCAAAAAGAGTAATACCCAGCTAGGCTGAAAATCCCAAAAAAAAAAAAAAAAAAAAAAAAAAAGGCGGTCTAGGCAAAAAACGGGGTTGCACATATATAAAAAAAATGAGGCCAAGGATCCAAAGACCGCCAATCAAAAGCTTGACGGACGAGGCAAAAATCAAAGCTCGAGAGAATGAAAGTTGTCGATAACAATGGGGCGGTCGAAGCAAAGTCAGAAGCATTCCATAAGCCTGTAGGCACGTACAAATCCTTTCTTCCCCAATGAAAGAGGAAGCAATCAGAATCAGCCGTCCAAGAATGACTTGGCCAAAGAATCATCCCGAGGCCCACGCCTCATCATCCAATCTTCTCATCCAAACCTTTCCACTAAAGGAACCACAAATCCCATTTCCCAAAGCCAAACACAATCCGGCAAAGGCCGAACTACGGCGACCTGAGCTCCTCACAATGAGGGGAACGTAGGCAACCAGCAATGGTCCGGTCATAAGCACAGTCAAATTCCAGAAAATCCGGTCTCATCGGATAACCTCTCCCATAAGCACAGTCAAATCCCAGAAAATCCGGTCTCATCGGATAACCTCTCCCATAAGCACAGTCAAATCCCAGAAAACCCGGTCGCATCAAGTGACCTCTCCCATAGACACAGTCAGATTCCAGAAAACCCGGTCTCATCAATGACCTCCCTATACACGAACCTTTCTTTCACACCCAGCCAACCTTGATCCTCGACACTGGTTGACTTTCTCCTCATGATTAATCAGAATGTTTGTTCATATCGAGATTAATGGTTGAATAACCCGAACATCAATAAAGGGTTTTAAGCAATCTTGTGATCATTGTAAATAAAACAAGTTTTCAGATGTCTTGACAAGTCTTCTCTTTCTACATCTTAGGAAAAATAGTGCTAAACACTGATTTTCTGTCATCAGGGGCTTCCATACACTTTTACAAACCCTTCTACGCTTATACTCTCTCAAAATAGTCAAACCCAGAGCGAGTTTTGTGCCTACATCGAAAAGGGCCATCGGAATAATACAAGATCGGGATCTATTCCCACCTTTCGAAAAATATGCCCCTGCATGTATAAATTTCTAAGAATATTTTCTTTCACATTTCCTTAAGGTTGACTGATTGACTAAAAAAAAAAGACAAAAAAAAAAGATAGGTCTTTCCTCTTCTGCTACAATTCGCATTAGGGCTGCCTTGAAACTCTTCAAGTTTGGGGCTTTGCCAAGCCATTTCCTTAGACTGGGGCTTCTTTAGCCATTTTTGTGGTCCGCCTCAGATTCCTCGCCCATAAGATGGATCCAGTCTTGGTCAGATCAACCTCAGGATCACTTTTACAGTACCAATCATATTGGGATCTTCTCCTTAGACCGGGGCTTCACCAAGACCTCGCCTACTCGGTTGTCCAGTAGGGGCTTTGCCACCAAGGTTTTGCCAATGAAAGAATCTTTCCTTACTTCAACAAGATATGGGGCTTTTGCAGAGTATTTCCTTAGGCCAGGGGCTTCGATAAGTTGCATCCATCCCTAGAAGAGAGGATTGGTCACTTCGACATCTGTTAGCATCGGCTTCAAATGCTAGAGTGTGAGAAAAGAACGATCCACGAGACCCGAGGTTCAAACCCAGTCTCAGCTCAAGAGGGAATTCTAGTCCACGTTGACAAAATCTCAGCAACAACAGCAGTTCAGTCCGCACCCAAGGGATACGATCCCACCTGTTTGAAACCCGTCTTAAACAATTCCCAAATACATTCCATATGTATATCCAGACCCAATCCCTACCATGTTTCCAATAAAAAAATCACCCCTAGGCTCAAGTAACGTGCCAATTGCTAATGATAACGTTTTCTCCCAAAAGCGCCTTCGGTACTTCCGTTATAACGAGATAACACCAGGCGACAGTTTCCTAATTGTCAAAACGTCGAAAATCCTAGACATCGTTCCTAACTGTCTAGGTAAAGCTTGAACTACGATCAAGGCTTGATTCCTCCGGGATACGTAGGTAGCCTTTCATAAAGGTTCAGCCATCCGACCATATTGGTCACCTTTTCCCTTCTCCATTCTCCAATGGTGCGTAAGCTTTTCATAAAAGTCCAATTTTATGACCATATTGGTCACCCCTTTTGATTTGGAACATTCCTATGAAGGATTGGTTGTTTGACCTCCTAAGTCACCCCGTTTCCATCCTTATAGGGAGGGACCAATATCTCTTTGCCATTGTCCTAAGGGATCAGGTTTGTGACCTCTTTGGTCACCCAATTCCAACCCGTGTCGGCAATTCCAGTCTAATTCCAAAGGTTCTGTAAAGTACAGTTCAGGCTACTTTTGTCACGCGACAAACCTAGCCACTTGGCATACAATGTCGTGCGACATACTAAGCCCCTGTGGCTGATTTTTACAATTTTGCCCCCGAAGGCTCCATTTTACAATTTCGTCCCCCATAGGCCTGTTTTACCCTTTGTGCCCCTGGCATTTTCAATCATTTTCAATCAAATTTTCCCTCCAGTGCCCCCGAGGCTTATTTTACAAATTTACCCCTGTGGCTCATTTTATTTGCCTTTGGCATTTTTAATTCACTTCTTTTACAAAATAATCAGGATACATCCCAGTTTTCTTTACAAAAATTATCCGGATACGTCCCACTTTTCTTTACAAAAAAACTTTTGATTCCTTCCTACTTCTCTGCAAAATCCAACCTTTTTCGCAATCTCCGTTATTGCCAAATGGGATAACGATTCCTCCGGGAAATTCTCCGTTATCGCCAAATGGGATAACGATTCCTCCGGGAAATTCTCTGTTATTGCCAAATGGGATAACGATTCCTCCGGGAAATTCTCTGTTATTGCCAAATGGGATAACGATTCCTCCGGGAAATTCTTCGTTATCAGTTATTGCCAGAAGGCAATAACATTTCGCTTTATTTCGACCTCCGTTATTTCCGAATGACGGAATAACATTTCGACCTCATTTCGCTTTATTTCGATCTCCGTTATTTCCGAATGACGGAATAACATTTCGACTTTTTTCGCTTTATTTCGATCTCCGTTATTTCCGAATGACAGAATAACATTTCGGCCTTTTTCGCTTTATTTCGATCTCCGTTATTTCCGAATGACGGAATAACATTTCGACCTTTTTTCGCTTTATTTCGATCTCCGTCATTCCAAGGTGGAAGAATGACATTTCGCTCTTTCTTTCGATCTCCGTCATTCCAAGGTGGAAGAATGACATTTCGCTCTTTCGATCTCCGTTATTCCGTTATAACGGGATAACGCTAGGTGACAACCTCCGAATTGTCAAAACTATCAACTTAAGATACCTCTATCCAGAATAGTGACGTATGCTAAGTTTCTATCAACTTAAGCTACCTCTATCCAGAATAGTGACGTATGCTAAGTTTCTATCAACTTGTGCTACCTCTATCCGCGAATAGTGACGTATGCCCAAGTCATTTCAACTTGTGCTACCTTTATCCGCGAATAGTGACGTATGCTCAAGTCATTTCAACTTGTGCTACCTCTTTCCGCGAATAGAGACGTATGCTCAAGTCATTTCAACTTGTGCTACCTCTATCCGCGAATAGTGACGTATGCCCAAGTCATTCCAACTTGTGCTACCTCTATCCGCGAATAGTGACGTATGCCCAAGTCATTTCAACTTGTGCTACCTCTATCCGCGAATAGTGACGTATGCCCAAGTCATTTCAACTTGTGCTACCTCTATCCGCGAATAGTGACGTATGCCCAAGTCATTTCAACTTGTGCTACCTTTATCCGCGAATAGTGACGTATGCTCAAGTCATTTCAACTTGTGCTACCTCTATCCGCGAATAGAGACGTATGCTCAAGTCATTTCAACTTGTGCTACCTCTATCCGCGAATAGTGACGTATGCCCAAGTCATTTCAACTTGTGCTACCTCTATCCGCGAATAGTGACGTATGCTCAAGTCATTTCAACTTGTGCTACCTCTATCCGCGAATAGTGACGTATGCCCAAGTCATTTCAACTTGTGCTACCTCTATCCGCGAATAGTGACGTATGCCCAAGTCATTTCAACTTGTGCTACCTCTATCCGCGAATAGTGACGTATGCCCAAGTCATTCCAACTTGTGCTACCTCTATCCGCGAATAGTGACGTACGCTCAAGTTTCCCAGCTTAAGTTACCTCTATCTCCGTCATAAAAGAGATAGCGCCATAAGCTCTAGCTTCTTCAGGTGACAGCCTCCAGTAATTGTCAATCAGGTGACAGCCTCCAGTAATTGTCAAAATCTCAAGGATCCTAGACATCGTTCCTAACTATCTAGTGATGCTTGAACTACGATCAAGGCTTGATTCCTCCGGGATACGTAGGTAGCCTTTTATAAAAGGTTCAGCCATTCGACCACTTTGGTCACCCTGTTTCTTTGTCACTCCTCAGTGATAAAGCGGCCCTCATAGAGGTTCGGATATCCGACCACCTCGGTCACTTCTAGCATATCCCCGGTAGGATCAATTGCTTGACCTCCTAGGTCATTTTCTCTTCTATTTCCCGGCAGAGACCGGTTTCTCTTCTTCCTCCCCCAGCGGATCCTAATTCCGAACTACGGCTGGCTTGATTCCTCAGGGATACGTAGGTAGCCTTCCAAAAGGTTCGGCCACTCGACCACCTTGGTCACCCAATCCGTCTCGGCATTCGCCGAGATCGGATCCTTTTCTATCGACAACCCCACTCGCCTTGCAAGTGACGTTGCCGAGGGCTTCTGTAAGTACCCAAATCGGCTCATGCCTTAGGTTAAATTTCCCGGCAATTTCGGTAAGTTTCCGGTAATTCCCGGACCTTCCTAGTGTTCGGAAATGTCTGAACAGTCCCAATTAAAATTAGGGCTGAAGGGAGCCTTCCTAATTAAGAAAACACGTTTTCTTAATTAGGAAGAGGGTTCTAGAATAATGCCACCTTGCATGGTTCTAGAATGCTGAGTCATTGTGGATAAGCCCGCACGGCTGCATTAGCCCAAGGTCTCTGGCCGCCCGGCTTCATTAGCCTTATCAGGCGCCTATAAATAGAGCCCTCCTCTACCCATTTCAAACAACAACAACAATACATACAATCCATAGCAATACAATCAGTCACTCCCAAGACGTGAAGAATATTGGTGAAGGCTCAAGAAGGTGAAGAAGAAGGCCAAGAAGCTCCCTCCCTCCTCCTTGAAGATCCAAGACCAATCTCTCCTCCTAGCTCCGACCAAAGAAGCAAAGGAAGCAATTGGTAACCTCGCACGCCCTAACCTTGCATTTTAATTGATATACTTGCTCATTGCATTCATATATCTTGCTTGGGACTTGGCATTTATTCATAAAGATCACATCTTTATCACCCCCTTTCCCTTTTGCATGCATTAAGACCTCATTTGTCATAAAAATGTAGTCTTTTTCATAAAGGTGCATCCTTTGCACCTAAAACCCCCATTTTCAAATAAAAATGTCATCTTTATGCATCCTTTGCATATAAAAATACAATCTTTTTCAATAAAAATGCATCCTTTGCATAAAAATCCTATCTTTACGCATCACTTGCATAAAGATCATTTCTTTCAATCAAAAAAGCATCATTTGCTAAAACCAAAAATGTCATCTTTTCATTAAAGAGTCATTTTTCATCACGCATTTCCCCTTTCCCCCAACCTTGGAACGGACCGGTGTAAAAAGATCCTATCTTTACATCGTTCCTTCCATTAAAGGTTCATGATTTCTTTAGAAAGGGACACCTTGAACCCTATATCTCCGATTATCGCTTAAGAAAGAGTATGAAGCCTCTATACGAGCTCGACCGTCTTAAAGCGTAGGTGAAATTACCCGGATCCGAGCAGGCCTCGCGGCCCCGGCATCTGGCATTTTTCCCCGCTTTGCAGCGTTTTTCAGGTTGGAGGTGTCTCGCCGTTTGTTTTCGCATTTGTAGAGTCGCCACGCCGTTTTTATTAAGCCCAAAACATTGAAAAAGGGCATCAGTTTAAAGATAATTTTAAACTGTTTTTGTGTGATGAGATTTTGAGTTCGGAGGTCAGATGACTCCCCGGGAAGAGAATATTAGAATATTAGAGCTCACCCGAGTAGCCTCGTAAAACGAGTCTTTCGGATACCCCTAATATCCTTTAAATGTTGTGTGTGTGTGTGTGTGCTTTTTAAAAATGCATGCTGTATCGGATGTCTACATTGTATACTATGTATGGAAATGTATTGAAATAGTGTAGGAAGGAAGCCTTACCAATGTTGGTTCGTGTCTGTCTTCCAGGGAATGGTGTTTGAGGTCGGAGTAGCGTTCGGTATGGATCGGGATTGCTTCGGGCGATGCCGGTTGTCCGCGGACGAGTTTCGGCGTGAGTTGAGGTTGCGAGGCTGCGTTCGGGCGAGAGGTTCGGTGTGCGTGGGGATCGTCGGGATCACTCGGGCGGAGGTTCGGCGTGCGTTGTGGTGGCGGGAGTCACTCGGGCGGAGTTTCGGCGTGGTTTGGGATCGTCGGTTTGACTCGGAAAGAGCCGGGACAGGTGGAAAGACCGAGCGAGGCCTCGGAGTACCACGAGGGGCCTCGAGTACCTCGAGAGTGCCTCGGGGCAGCGCGGGAGCGTCTCGGGAGCGCTCGGGGAGGCTTCGGAGCACCGCGAGGGAGCTCGGAAGGCCTCGGAAGGATCCGAAAGGGGCGAGAGTGCCTCGAGAGGACTTAGAGGGGAGCCGAGAAGGCTAAGGGAGGAAGAGAGAAGAGGGAGGTCTGCGAGACTACGTGGATGAGTGCGGTGTTTCCGTGTGTTTGAAAGGGGGTGATCAGTTGGGGTACTTACGAAGCCCCTCGACGACGTCACTTATGAAAGAAGTGGGGTCGCCCAGATAAGATAAGGGTCCTAATGTCTGGATCGCGTCTTTGGGAGAGGAAGTGACCAGTGAGGGTCAATGTGAGGACGTGGTGGTGTCCTTTTGTGTGGACCGTTTAGGTCGATAGGCTGGACCTGTGATAGGATTCCTACGTATCCTGGCGGGAATCAAGCACAGTCGTAGTTCGGGTGTGGGGTGAGTGTTTTGTGAATGCGGGCGTGGTGGTGCCACTGGAGTGTTGTGTGACCGCCGAGGTCGGTGGTGAGGACGTGGTGGTGTCTAAGATGTGGTGACCGCCGAGGTCAATTGTGAGGACGTGGTGGTGTCTGGGATGGAAATTTTACGATTTTCCGAATCGGGTGGTTTAAGGCCTTCCGGCGGGAGATAGAGTGAGGACTGAATCGTCTTCGATTGCGGTTGGTGCCACCTTTGGAGGACTTTGAATCGTCATGCTGGCGGCGGTTGGTGCCACGGTTGGAGGACTTTGAATCGTCATCGCGGCGGTTGGTGCCACGGCCGGAGGACTTTGAATCGTCATCTGGCGGCGGTTGGTGCCACGGCGGAGAACTTTGAATCGTCATCTGGCGGCGGTTGGTGCCACGCTGGAGGACTTTGAATCGTCTTCTGGCGGCGGTTGGTGCCACGCTGGAGGACTTTGAATCGTCTTCTGGCGGCTGTTGGTGTTATGCGCGAGGACTTTGAATCGTCTTCTAGCCGCTGTTGGTGCCACGCTGGAGGACTTTGAATCGTCTTCTGGTGGCTGTTGATGTTATGCGCGAGGACTTTGAATCGTCTTCTAGCCGCAGTTGTGGAGGCATGGCTGCCTTGTGCTTCGAGAGGCGTAGAGGCCTTTGTGTTTTTGCATGTTGATGTAGAAGGTTGGACTTACGATGGCTTCACGGTGCAGCCTGGTGCCGTTGAAGTGGGCAAGGATGATGGCTGATGATTGCTTCACCATTTGGCGTTTTGGGAGGCGCTTCGTGCCTTGGGACTTGTACTCGGAGGTGTTGGCTCCTTCGCGTGCTTGTTTTGCCGTTGAGTGGGCAAGGATGATGGTCGGTGCTGGGGATATGCAGTCTTGCATGACTTCCCTTTGACTTGTTGGGGAGGAGCTCGGGCTTACTTTGATGGCCGGTGCTTGCGCTGCCGTTGAAGTGGGCGAAGTTCGGGCTTACATCGGCTGCCGGTGCTTGAATTGCTTTGGGGATGCGTGACCTGTAGGGGCCCTTTTACATTGGGAAGATGACTTCGGACCTCCTTTGAGGGCCGAGTGGTTGAGTTGTCGTTGAGCGTTTGGAGCGTCTTGTGCCTTGATATTTGTCTTGGGAGGTGTTGGCTCCTTCTTGAATTGCCGTCGGGCGTCTTGGATTGCCGTTGGAGTGGGCGAGGACCGGTCTTACGCTGACGGCCGGTGGTTGATTTGCCGTTGAAGTGGGCGAGGACCGGTCTTACGTTGATGGCCGGGGGTTGAATTGCCGTTGAGCGTTTGGAGGCGTCTTGTGCCTTGATATTCGTGCTGGGAGGTGTTGGCTCCTTCTTGAATTGCCGTCGGGCGTTTTGGAGGCGTCTCGTGCCTTGGGACTCGTGCTGGGAGGTGTTGGCTCCTTCTTGAATTGCCGTTGAGCGGGCGGTGGTTGAATTGCCGTTGGAGTGGGCGAGGACCGGTCTTACGTTGATGGCCGGTGGTTGATTTGCCGTTGAAGTGGGCGAGGACCGGTCTTACGCTTGACGGCCGGTGGTTGATTTGCCGTTGAAGTGGGCGAGGACCGGTCTTACGCTTGACGGCCGGTGGTTGATTTGCCGTTGAAGTGGGCGAGGTCGGTCTTACGCCACGGCCGGTGGTTGAATTGCCGTTGAAGTGGGCGAGGTCCGGTCTTACGCTTGACGGCCGGTGGTTGAATTGCCGTTGAAGTGGGCGAGATCCGGTCTTACGCTTGACGGCCGGTGGTTGAATTGCCGTTGAAGTGGGCGAGGTCCGGTCTTACGCTTGACGGCCGGTGGTTGAATTGCCGTTGAAGTGGGCGAGGACCGGTCTTACGTTGATGGCCGGGGGTTGAATTGCCGTTGAAGTGGGCGAGGACCGGTCTTACGCTTGGCGGCGGTGGTTGGAATTGCCGTTGAAGTGGGCGAGGTCGGTCTTACGCTTGGCGGCGGTGATTGATTTGCCAGTTGAAGTGGGCGAGGACCAGGTCTTACGGCGGCGGTAGGTGGTTGAATGCCGTTGAAGTGGGGCGAGTCGGTCTTACGGCCCGACGGCCAGGTGGTTGAATTGCCATTGAAGTGGGCGAGTCCGGTCTTACGGCTTGGCCGGTAGGTGGTTGGTTGTCGTTGAAGTGGGCAGGTCCGGTCTTACGCTTGACGGCCGGTGGTTGGTGCGGGTTGAAGTGGGCGAGGTCCGGTCTTACGCTTGACGGCCGGTGGTTGAATTGAAGGGTTAGGGACCATTACGCACTTGGATTTCTTGGAAAAGGCCTCGGGACGGCCGGGGGCAAAGATTATAAGGGCGAGAAAAGTAATTTGGCCACCCACGCAAGAGGTCCGTACGGACCAACTCAGTTACAAGAGGTCCGTACGGACCATCTTAGTTTTTACGGTTCCCGAGGCTTTGACCGAGGTTTAAATGGCCAGAGCCCTTCCCCATTCCTTCTTCTTCCGAGGCGTAAACCGGGCGAGAGAGAGAGGAAAAACCTCCATTGTTAACCAAAATCAAAGATTTTTTGCTTGAATTGTTTGCCATGGCTGAAGGATCTCGAAGGAGTCGTCGTCAACGCAGTCAAGAGGTGGTCGAGCAACGGATGGAGCTCCAAAGGAATTGGATTTCGTTCGTTCCATCTTCGAAGAACCCGGATGTTTTGTATCCGAATCCGGAGGTGCACAATCGTCGCTCTATGAACGTCGGGGAGGTAAGAAATTTGTTCCGTTTTGATTCCCTGCTCGAATTTTTTGAATGCTAGAACTAGGTTTTAGTTTTTCGCATTTTTAAAATTTTTTTTTATTTTATGCCTTTTTTGTGAAATTCTTGATGAATTGTTGAAAATAGACATGTAAAAATTGTGGGTATGTGTATTTTGTGCAGAAATGTGTAGATTAGCTCTTATTTGTGAAAATAAAGTGCCTATCTAGTGAATTGCATGCTTTGGTGTTTTGTACCTAATGCTATTTATGTATGTACATTGTGAGAAAAATTATCGTGTAGTGATAATTTTTGTGAAAAAATGTGACATGTGCCGTGTTTTGTGACGGGTTATATGTGAAAGTGTGTGCCGTGTAGGGACGGATTTTTTTTTTGTGTTATGCATATGTGTCGTGCCGTGTTTTTGGGTGACGGACTCTGTGGGGAAAATATGTGCAATATGTGCTGTGTTGGGACGGATTTTCTTTAGAAAATGTGTCGTGTAGGGTTTAATCCCCCCCCTTTTTTCTTTTGAGAAAATGTGTACAGTGTGTGCCGTGTTTTTGTGACGGACTGCATGGGAAAAATTATATGCATGATATATGTGAAAATTATGTGCATTATATGTGCATTATATGTGAGAAATATGTGCATTGTGTGCCGTGTTTTGTGACGGGTTACATGGAAAAATTATGTGCAATATGTGCCGTGTTTTGTGACGGGTTATATGTGCCTTTATATTAAATCTTGTGATTGACGTACCTTTCTTTGTGTTTATCTGCCGGGATGCGGGGCTTATGGCCGGGAAGGCCAAGAGGATGAAGACTCGGGGATTGCTCGAGGGCATTTGTGGAGCTATGGCAGCGGATGCCCGATATTTCTGTGGACGGTAGGCCGAGTCCCGGAAAGTGGTTTATGCTTACGGCTTTGGGTGTGTTCGTTGAGAACACAGGTGGAGTTTCGACACGAGGAAGAACAAGAGTGTCTTCCTGGGTTTATCGAGTATTGGTGGGATACCACCCACACCTTCCACGAGTGGGCGAGGTGACGGTGACGCCCGCTAATTTTGCTGCTATTACAGGGCTCTCTCCTTGAAAGGGGGCTGTGAGGTGGAGAGACATGATCTCGATGTGGTGTTGGCCAGAGCTCTTGGGCTTTGAGCCTCGTCCTCGCGGGGGCACAGGCATCTTTGTATAGTGACGTGGGCTGAAGATTACGGCCGGTATTGGGGCCTACATCAGAGGGACCGGCCCGAGGTGGCAACGGAGCGGTTGGCGCGCTCCTTCTTGTGGTATGCCTTTGTCAGAGACTTTGTTCTCGAACCACGCGACCGCGGCTCCGCTTCGCTCTGTTGGAGAGCTTGATTGATCTGGATAAGTGCAGCTGACATTGCTTGGGGCGAGCGAGGCTTAGGCGAGCTCTACTTCTCCTTGGACCGGTTTAGCCAGGGGGTGTGGCCGATTCGTTGGCTGTTTTGACTTTGCTTTGGAGGTATGAGTTTATTCTTTGTTTTTGATTTAGCAACTTGTCTTTTCTCCGTTGTCTTTTGCCGAGCTTTCTCTGTTTTTGTCACGGGTGTGGTTTTATGAGGTTTTCCGGTGCTTCAGTGGGATAGGGATCACAGAGTACATTCTTTGCGTACCTGCTATCTTTGGGATGGGCTCGTACGGCGAGGAAGAGGAGGACCCGGCGGGGGAAGCTCACCATCGCCTATGGGGATGTGCGGGAGCGTACGGAGAGGGTAGCCGAGGAGGGGTTCGTCTTGTTCCCGTGGGCTCGGTATGAGGGCGATGAGTTTGAGGGGCTCAGGAGTGACGGCGCGGCGGAAGATCTTTGCGGGGCTTGACTTGTGATGTCATGTATCGGGAGCGGGTCTTCGCGGCATGGCCCCGGTGTGCTTCCGTGGCTCAGGGACCCTCCCTTTGGGATGCTTGACTCCCGGGACCTGGATGTGCTTGATTTTGAGAGGTATCTTGGCGGTGTCGGGGCCGAGGAGTTCATTTTATATGGAGAGGAGTACGGGGCCTTCGTGCGGAGGAAGCTGAGGACGCGCAGTGCGCTTGGCGCGGAGAGAGAGGCGCCGCGAGGCTCCCGAGAGGTTCCGATGCGGGACCGGATTTCACGTACGTCCGCGGGGACGGATCGAGGAGGAGGGTGTGCATGCCCGTTCCGGAGCTTGAGGCTCTGCTTGCATACTGAGTGGACCCCGATAGATCGGTGAGTGTGCTTACTCTTTTCCATCTTGGCATCTTTTACGTATTTTTCTCTTTTTGTTGTTGAGTATAAGCTGTATTCTTGAGCATTTCCTTGGCTGCTTGTTGGTGCGAGTCCCGGGAGAGCCTATGATATGCGACTCGCCGTTACGTGGCGATGAGGCTCGTTTGCGAAGAAGATGGCGTCGAAGATATCTTGCGGTCTTCGCGACGCGTGCCGGCGTACGAGCCTATGCCTTCGAGGCATTACGCCAGGCGTTCCTCGCCCAGCCGGCGGAGCCGCAGCGGGAGAGGGACCTTTGAGGGGACGGCATAGCATGGATGCCGGGACATCTTCGGGAGGCTGCGGGGCCTTCGAGGGAGCAGCCCTTTTATCGATTCATGCCTCCGCATGGCGCACGGGGTGAGGGTTCCTCGAGCCTTCTTTCTTTGATCCTTTCGCCGGATTTGATCCTTCGAGTACTTTTCGTGGGAGCCTCGGGCGGGTGCTCGGTATTCGACGACGAGGATGTGACGGGCGAGTTGGGATGCCCGACTTCTCTCTGGAGGATCTTGGCGAGGATGATGATGCTGAGGATTCTGAGTAGTATTCATTTGCTTTCCCTCTTTTCATATCCCTCTTTTTTTTTTTTTGTTTAGCAACAGACATTTATTGGTACCTGTAATAAAACACATGTATTTGCACGGCAAACAGCATTTTATTTTAAGATGTAATGTCAATTTTGTGATTCCCGGGAATTGTCCTAGAAATTGTTGCTATTATTATTTTTTATTTTGTGCATGCCACGTGAGCTGAGAGTGTGTTTGTGGGTGATGATGAGAGTGACGTCTCTTGGGATGTATTTGCCTTGTGCGTGATGGCGACGCTTTTTCTGGTCAGTTCCCTTGGCATTTGTGATGGCGCTTTGCTAGATGTGGTAGAGGCCTTTGCGGAGTGGAGAAGATATTGTCCCGTTGGTCTTTGGGGGAGACTCTTCATGGTATCGGCCGTCTGCGGCGAGGGATCGTTTTATGAGAGGGGAAGCCCCGCTTTGCTCACCTTGTGGCTGCGAGAGAGACTTCGAGGCCATGCCGAGGCTCAGACGTCGTTTAGCCCGTGGTCATTTGCTCGGCGGCCTCTTGTGTTGGATATGGATCGATCACTTTGGGAGAGATGGATGGCACGGCTTAGTACGCATCGAATCATTGGTGGGTTCCTTGGCTGGAGGATTGAGACCGGGAGGATCTTGCGGGAAGGGTCCTACGTTGTCGAGTTCCGGGTTTGTCTTGGTCCTCCTTCTATATTACGTCGCTTGTTTCCGGCGGTTTGGGATGAAGCGAGGCCTTTGTTGGGTGGGATGACCTTGCTCTTTGCGGAGGTAGTTCCTCTTTGTATGGCGGCTCCGGTGCCTTCTTGTATTGTACGAGGGTATGGAAGTATTCCGCTTTCCCTCTGTGGTACTCCTTAGACGTCGGGGAGCGTTGTATTGACGACTCGGTATCGGCACAGTATGAGCGGCATGTTGGGCGATCCCAAGTGGTCTTGGAGAAGCGGGCGTGCGGCAATTACGGGACCCGGTTGCCGTAGTAGCTATTGCCTTAGGAGTTCCGAAGCACAGTCGACCACTTTGGATGTGACGGGAGACGCTTTGTTTGACTACGAGACTAGAGTTGACCGGCGACGGGGAGAGGTCCTCTTTACGGACTCGCGGGGAGGAGATCCGAGCCGAAGCACGGGCGAATAAAGCCACGAGAGCTCTTGGATTATTTGACTCTACGGGGAGGACCCCGGATCTCGGGCGAGAGACGCGAGTTGGTTCACGTGGAGCGAAAGAAGACTCGCCCGGGGACGAGGGAAGAAAGGAAAGAATGGCGAGGGACAAGCGCGAGATGGCGCGGAATGACCTCCTAGGTATCCATTCATTGCATTGCAAACACATTATTAGTTAAATGTATTAAGAGTTTGTCTTTTAGCATGTTGTGAACTTGAGAGTAGACCGTGCTTGAACTCATCAAGAAATGTTGTAACCAGTTAGTGATTTGTGATTTACTTTTAAAGCTTTGTCGAGACGCAAGATCTTTTGTTCGCCTTTGCTTCATTGTGCACTTTGTCGGCGTCCATCTTTGGACTTTTACATTGCATCCGCGGGCCCAGACGATGCAGGCCACGGCAATCCACTTTCTTGAGGCCTTGTGCTTGGGCGAGAGGTTGAATGCTCCCTTGACAAGTCGTTACGACGGTCTTTTTTCGTAGCTTCCTTGCCTCTTGTTGGCGTCGGGCTCTTGACCTCTTTTTGCGGCTTACGCTTGAGCTTATTTTTTGTGAGCCCTTGCTCGAGCTCTCTTTTATTTTTTTTGTGAGCCCTTGCTCGAGCTCTCTTTTTTGGTTTTTTTTTTTGAAGCGCGTGAGGCGAAGACAAACCTGCGGCTTGGAAGCAAACATGAGTCGGTCGTTTGATCTTTGAGTGACCCTCGGATGTCCTTTGATGTTGCGCCGTCGTTTGACTTGGTCAAGGTGGCTTGGGCGTGTTCTTGAAAAGTGCGGAGCTTGATGGAGGTCTTGATTGACATTCAAACTTTTGACTTTTTGTGTATTTTTAGGCCAGGACCAATTAAGGTTGCCTACGTTCCCCAGGACTAGAGGGCTCGAGTCTGCGTAGTTCGACACTACATGGAGTGCGAGAGATGCGCGAGTTGTTCTTCTTCGGGCGAAGTATCTGCGAAGTTTGCTTCCGTTGGTTGGATTCATGAAGGGATTGCCGTCTAGGTCTCGGCTTCATGGCGCCTCACGAGAGAAGATCTTTTGAACCACGAAAGGAGGCCGATCCGGGTGGGTTCCCATTTTCCCGGTGGGTTGGTTCGAGTGGGAGGCTTTTCTTTGAGTACAAGAGTCGCCTTCCGATGTCTCTGGATTTGACTTTCTTGTCGAAAGCTCTAGCCATCTGCTTTGATAGGCTCGGACGTGTTCCATGGCCTTTAGTCGTCGCTCGTCTAGCGAGCCAATTCGTCATGTCGGCTTCGGAGCCATTCAACTTCGTTGATGTCATTTTCTAACGGCGCTCGGAGTGAGGGAATTTCCGGCTCGATGGGAAGGAATTTGCTTCCATCCCGTAGGTCGGGGCAAATGGGGTTTCTCCCGTGGTCATTCGGCCCGATGTGCGGTAGCCCCAAAGTGCAAGGTGCGGTTTCTCGGGCCAATCTCGTCCTCGGGTGGTCATTTTCGGATGATCCGTTCGAGGGTTTTGTTTGCTTTGCTTCCACGGCGCCGTTTGTTTGTGGCCGGTAGGGAGAAGATTTGTGACGTGTGATCTTGAATTCAGCCGACGATGCAGCCGAATTCCCCTTCGAAGTGTGAGCCGTTGTACGATATGACCTCATTTGGGATGCCGTATCGGCAGATGATGTTTTCTTTAAGGAAATGCGCGACCTTCTTGGAGGTGAGTACCTTGTAGGACTTGGCTTCGACCCATTTGGTGAAGTAGTCGATGGCTACTAAGATGAACTCGCGACCGTTCTTGCTGGCGGAGCGATTTTCCCGATGACGTCAATTCCCCAGTGGCGAAGGGCGAGGTGTAGTCATGCGGTAGAGATCGTGGGGAGGTAGATGGTTGAGGTTGGAGAACCGTTGGCACTTGTCGCAGCTTTTCGGACAAAGTGGATGCAATGCGCCTCCATGGAGATCCGGTAGTAGCCCATCCACGAGAATGATTTGCATCAGGGCTCTGGCATTCATGTGGGGACCGCAAGCCCCGTTGTGGACTTCATTCATGAATTTGTCTGCTTCTTCTTGGCTGACGCAGCGTAGGAGTTGTGAGGACCCCGACCCGGAACCTACACGTGTCCCGAGTTGGTGCGTCCCCAAACTAACCCAAAAACATCAAACTTTTAAAACTTTACTTTGACTTTCAAACATGAACATGAATAACATAACATTTCAAAAGAACTCCACTCTACTCCACATCGGAGGAGGAGATAAATATCTTTGAAAATAGTTAACTGTTTAGTTACAAAAGATTTAAGGTTATGACGTAGAGTTTAAGGTTTATAATTACAAACTCCAAGAATGGAATTACCAAAATACAATTTATACGCCACCCTAAACATACCCTGACAATACCCCAAAAGCTTACTCCAAACTCCTCTCCGTCCTTACTTGGGCGGTCCTCCTGTCTCGGGATCTAAAACAGTAAAGGGAGAGGGGTGAGAATAAATCTCAGCAAGCTATTATGGATGCAGCAATATGCCAAATAAATGCAACATATAACAAGTCGCACAAAACACATTGGGAAAGCTATAAACACATTCCATTACCTTGGTTTACCTTTTCCCGTCTGAACAGTAGTCGTACAACATTGGGTATAATAATACTCCAATTACAGTGAAATTTGCTTAAGCAATACTCACGTCTTATAAGACCCGTTTTCGGGGAACCAAATAAGGCATTAGCAACTACGTAAGGCTTTTGGCTCAATACGGACGCTTATAACCCCAACCCGTGGCCACGGGAGGGGACGGTCACGAGATATAACATAATCCGATCACATTAGGTCACACTTCCATAATTGATCGTATTCTCGTTATACCCCAACGTCGGTGACTCACACATATCAAGCACATAATAGATACTTGAATAAAATCCACAAAAAGGGATAAACAATAGATACATGGTAATATATACTCATGCCCAATCAATATCAAAGTGCAACAATTTATGAATACACTATCAATATCAACAACAAGATATATTACATCAAGTAAGGAAAGGAGGGATCATTAACCTACCCTACAATTTCCATACACAAGGATACAAGGCCTAAGTGGAAGTTCAAGTTCAATTACCAAGTGGGAGTCTCTATTTATAAGTGGCCAACAACTTGCTAACGATCCTAGTTTAAATTAAGAAAACTGGTTCAGGGGGTATGGGCGACCGCCCTTGACACTTGGGCGACCGCCCAAGTGGATTGCCAAAGGGGTTGAAGTTCCTGCCCACATGGGCGACCGCCCACACCACTTGGGCGACCGCCCAAGTGGTTTTCCAAGGAAGTCTCAAGTTCTTGCCAAGGCTGGGCGGCCGCTCGGCCCCCCGCAGGCGACCGCCCGAGCCTCCCGGCCCGACCCAATATGCAGATGTTACCCAAACAAGCCTAGGTTTCCAATCCTTCAATCAACTTAGCTCAAGAACACAAAATGATACATAAATCTTGTCAAGTCCCAACCAACATGTAAACTCAAAACCAAGAAATCCTAGATCACTTATCTCTACCCATTCCACCCATTTCAAACCCTTTTTACAAAATCTTCCATGAACCCTAACTTCAAGAATTCCATTGTTAATCATTCAACTCCCAATAGGTTTCCTAAGCAAGAATCAACATTTCAAGAACAAGAACAACAAGAGATATTCATGAACATTCATGAGAAAAGAAGTCATAACAACTTACTTGGATTTTAGAAGGAAATGCTTGATCTTTCTAGCTAGAAGGTTTCCTCTAGATCACCCACTTCAATGGAGCTCTAGGACTTGAATTTTGGTGAAGAAAGTCTTGGATTTCCAAAGCTTGTGCAAAGGCTTCAATGGTGTCCCTTAGTTCTCCCTAGGTTGAAGATGAGTAGTGAATGAGGAATGAAGGGGAAGGGGACCGGGTAGGGAGTAAGGGAAATGGGGATGGGGAGACACTTGGCAATGAAGGAGGAAGTTCCAACAAATTGGCCCCCCATGGAATATCTACCTAGGCTTTCACTTCCATTCTAAATTTAAAATTAACTCCTTTATTTAATAAATTCATCCTACTCATTTAACCTCCCTACACTATTTATCATTTTCCCATTTTTATTATTATCCAAGTTTATTTATTTAATGTCCAATAAATTCTTATAAGATTCTAAATTTATTTCTCACCCAATTTATCCTAAATTTAGAATTTAAAGACATAATTAAACACATAAAGATAGCATAAATATTAAAAGCATATAATGTAATATTTAAAAATAAGTGCCTAGGGTTGGGGTCGTCACACTCACTCCCCCTTAAAGAAAATTCGTCCCGAATTTTAAAAAGAAAACTTACTTGAATTTTCAAACAACGAAGGATATTTCGCTCTCATCTCCGACTCTAGCTCCCACGTTGCTTCCTCGACGGTGTGATTCTTCCAAAGGACTTTTACTATCGGGATACTCTTGGTTCTCAACTCTTTAACTTGGAATTCTAAGACTCTTAATGGCTCTTCAACATACGACATGTCCGCTTGGACATCATCGGGAGGAGAGCTCAAAACATGGGAGGGATCATGACAATACTTTCTTAACATCGAGACATGGAAAACATCATGGAGCAAAGAGAGAGACGGAGGCAACGCTAACCGGTAAGCCAATTCCCCTATCTTCTCTAGAATCTCAAACGGTCCCACAAACCTCGGAGCCAACTTACCCTTATTACCAAACCTTTTAATCCCCGTCCTCGGAGAAACCTTCAAGAACACAAAGTCACCAACCCGAAATGATAAATCCCGCCTTCTGTTGTCGGCGTAGCTTTTCTGTCGACTCTGAGCTGTCTTCAATCTATCCCGAATCACCTTGATCTTCTCCGTAGAATCTCGAACCAAATCCGGGCCCCAAAGTCTCGCTTCACCAACCTCGTCCCAACACATCGGAGATCGACACTTCCTACCATACAACGCCTCATACGGAGCCATCTCGATACTTGACTGATAACTATTGTTGTACGCAAACTCCACTAAAGGTAGATGATCCTCCCAAGACAATTGGAAATCCATCACACAAGCTCGTAACATATCCTCAAGTATCTGAATAGTTCTCTCGGACTGACCATCGGTTTGAGGATGAAATGCCGTACTGAAACACAATTTAGAACCCAAAGCTTCCTGCAATGCTCTCCAAAATCTAGATGTAAACCTCGGATCTCTGTCGGAAACAATACTAACCGGAACCCCGTGAAGTCTTACAATCTCCTTTAAGTACAACTGAGCTAACTTCTCTAACGAAAACTTGGTTGATACCGGAAGAAAATGAGCCGACTTTGTCAATCTATCCACAATAACCCAAATAGCATCCATCTTCTTCGCGGTAAGAGGTAGACCCGAAACAAAATCCATCGAGATTCCTTCCCATTTCCATTCCGGAATATCCAATGGTTGAAGTAGTCCCGCCGGTCTTTGATGTTCTGCCTTAATCTGTTGACACGTCAAACACTTAGATACATAATCCGCTATTTCCCTTTTCATTCCATTCCACCAATATCCACGCTTCAAGTCTTGATACATTTTGGTACTCCCCGGATGAATCGCAAACTTGGACTTATGGCCATCCTCTAAAACACGCTTCTTGATTTCCGGCGATGACGGAACGCAAATTCTCCCTTGGAAAGTTAAAATCCCATCTCGATTCAAAGCAAAATCCCCGGCTTTCCCATCTTGCACTTGATCACAAATTTTCTTCAATTCCGGATCTTCTTGTTGAGCTTCCTTCAAATCACCATACAATATCGGAACGGCTCGAACATTCGCAACTATCACTTCACTCTTCAACTCTCGAGAACTCAAAGCTGTCACATACGCCTTTCGGCTAATCGCATCGGCCACCACATTGGCCTTCCCCGGATGATAGGATATGACACAATCAAAATCCTTCAAAAACTCTAACCATCTTCTTTGCCGGTTGTTCAACTCCTTTTGGGTAAATAGGTACTTCAAACTCTTATGATCGGTGAAAATCTCGAATTTCGCCCCATAAAGATAATGCTTCCACTTATGTAACGCAAACACAATCGCCGCCAATTCCATATCATGAGTAGGGTAATTCTGTTCCGCCGGTGATAACTTCCTAGAGGCATACGCAATAACCTTTCCCTCTTGCATTAACACACATCCCAAACCCGCCTTCGAGGCATCACTATAGATCACAAAATTCTCACAACCATTCGGAAGGGTAAGAACCGGAGCCGTCGTCAACCTCTTCTTCAATTCATTGAAACTTTCCTCACACTTGGAATCCCATACAAACGAAACATCTTTCCGAGTCAACCTAGTCAACGGAGTCGCTATCCGAGAAAACCCTTCAATGAACCTCCGATAATATCCCGCCAGACCAAGAAAACTACGGACCTCGGTCACAGTCGAAGGTTGCTTCCAATTAACCACGGCTTCAATCTTTGAAGGATCAACGGAAATTCCCGAACTCGACACAACATGCCCCAAGAAAGAAATCTGCTCAAGCCAAAACTCGCACTTACTGAACTTAGCGTACAACTGCTTCTCCCGAAGAACGGACAAAACAATCCTCAAATGATTCTCATGCTCTTCCCGGGACTTAGAATACACAAGAATATCATCAATAAAGACCACCACAAAACTATCCAGATAAGGCTTGAAGACACGGTTCATCATATCCATAAACACGGCCGGAGCATTAGTCAACCCAAACGGCATCACCACAAACTCATAATGACCATATCTAGTACGGAAAGCTGTCTTAGCAACATCATCCGGCCTAATCTTCAACTGATGGTATCCGCTTCTCAAATCAAGCTTTGAGTAGATAACGGAACCTTGGAGTTGGTCAAACAAATCATCTATATGCGGAAGAGGATACTTATTCTTAATGGTGGCTTGGTTCAACAAACGATAGTCAATACACAATCGTAAGGTACCATCCTTCTTCCTAACAAACAAGACCGGTGCTCCCCACGGAGACACACTAGGACGAATAAAACCTCGGTCTAACAATTCTTGTAATTGGACTTTCAACTCTTTTAACTCGGCCGGAGCCATTCTATAGGGTGCTTTAGAGATAGGAGCGGTACCGGGTACTAAGTCAATACAAAACTCTATCTCACGATCCGGAGGCATAGAGTACTCACTAGAGAACACATCACTAAATTCATTCACAACCGGAACATGAGCTAACTCGGGAGACTTCTTATTGGAATCTACCACATAAGCTAAGTAACCCGTACACCCCTTAGATAGCATCTTTCTAGCTTTTAAGGCAGAAATAACATGTAACCCGAACATAGATTTATCGGCATCAAATATAAATGTAGGCACATCCGGCATAGCAAATGAGACTCGCTTCCTACGACGATCTACCAAAGCATGGCGGCTGACTCAACCAATCCATACCAAGGATCACATCAAAATCACGGATTGGTAACTCGACCAAATCCACCGGCAATACATGCCCACATATAGTCACATCACATCCACGATATATCAAAGAAGATTCAAGGCTCTCTCCCATAGGAGTAGAGACCTCTAACACATAAGGCATAGATTCAGGCGAGATATGTAATGAGAATGCAAAATGAGACGCCACAAATGAATGGGAAGACCCGGGATCTATAAGAATGCGGGCCTTAACTCCTGAGACAGGAACTATACCTCTAATGACGGCATTAGGATCGACCTCTCCTCGACCCAAAGCAAACACACGACCTTGGACTTTATCCTTAGGTTTCCCATCAACATCTCTCTTCACACCACTTCCTTGACCCCGAATCCGGTACCGTCGTTTGCTTATTACGTAACTTGGGACAATTCCTCCTGAAATGGCCCGGCGATCCACACTCCAAACACTTGCCTTGTTTGCTCCAACATTTGTCTTCGGAATGCCCTATCCTCTTGCAAAACCCACATGTTGTCCCAAGCCGGCCAGGAAGTCGAACGGTTTGCCGGAGTCGCCACATTGCCTCCTCGATTCGCTCCCGGGGTGAAAGTCCTCAGGCTGCGCTCTATTACTGTCCCGATCCTTGACCACAGAAATCTGTTCTGTTTCCTCCCTCATTCTTACCACGATGCTCCTCTATGTCGTTCTCAATCCGGTACGCCATATTCACTTCTTTGCTTGGAAATTGGCGAAGTTATGCGTCAACAAGCGCTTCCGAAACTCAACTCTTAAACCTTTCACAAACCGGTAAACTCGCCTCTCCTCATCGGCACCAAATGGGGACAATATCGGGCCAACTACGTGAACTTTGCCGAATCTGCGCTATCGTCATGGTCCCTTGCTCCGGCTTCGGGGAACTCGCCTTCTTTCTTGTCTCTAGTAACCATCGGCACAAAGTGATCTCGGAACTTGAGCGTGAAGTTCTCCCATGTGCGGTGTCAAATCTCGGTCCCAACCATCCTTTACCACTTGCCACCAATGCTCCGCTGGTCCTTCCAATTTGAAAACGGCGCATCTCACTTTCTCCGCATCGGTACTTTCCATAGCTGCGAAAATCTTGTTCATAGCCTCAAGCCACCTCTCAGCCTTCACCGGATCCGGATCTCCGTTGAAGCTAGGAGGAGACATCTTCACGAACTTCTCCAAACCATGTTGCCCTTGTACGCCTAGATTCGATTCAAATTCTGATTACTGCGTTGCCATATCTTTGAAGGAACCCTCGGAACATGTCCATCATCTCGGCGTTCGGATTACCAACACCACCCAAACCCAGATTCGGATCACCTTCATTTCCCGCCATTACAACAAACTCCCTGCATTAAACACTCGACGTCAGTTACCACACACTCTCACTCAGCTAGACTCTACCCAAGAATTCTAACCGAGCTCTGATACAGCGAGGACCCAGGCCGGAACCTACACGTGTCCCGAGTTGGTGCGTCCCCAAACTAACCCAAAAACATTAAACTTTTAAAACTTTACTTTGACTTTCAAACATGAACATGAATAACATAACATTTCAAAAGAACTCCACTCTACTCCACATCGGAGGAGGAGATAACTATCTTTGAAAATAGTTAACTGTTTAGTTACAAAAGATTTAAGGTTATGACGTAGAGTTTAAGGTTTATAATTACAAACTCCAAGAATGGAATTACCAAAATACAATTTATACGCCACCCTAAACATACCACTGACAATACCCCAGCTTACTCCAAACTCCTCTCCGTCCTTACTTGGGCGGTCCTCTGTCTCGGGATCTAAAACGGTAAAGGGAGAGGGGTGAGAATAAATCTCGGCAAGCTATTATGGATGCGGCAATATGCCAAATAAATGCAACATATAACAAGTCGCACAAAACACATTGGGAAAGCTATAAACACATTCCATTACCTTGGTTTACCTTTTCCCGTACGAACGAGAGTCGTACAACATTGGGTATAATAATACTCCAATTACGGTGAGCCGCTTAAGCAATACTCACGTCTTATAAGACCCGTTTTTCGGGGAACCAAATAAGACGGTAGCAACTCTGTAAGGCTTTTGGCTCAATACGACGCTATAACCCCAACCGTGGCCACAGGGAGGGGACGGTCACGAGATATAACATAATCCGATCACATTAGGTCACACTTCCATAATTGATCGTGATTCTCGTTATACCCCCAACGTCAGCTGACTCACACATATCAAGCACATAATAGATACTTGAATAAAATCCACAAAAAGGGATAAACAATAGATACATGGTAATATATACTCATGCCCAATCAATATCAAAGTGCAACAATTTATGAATACACTATCCAATATCAACAACAAGATATATTACATCAAGTAAGGAAAGGAGGGATCATTAACCTACCCTACAATTTCCATACACAAGGATACAAGGCCTAAGTGGAAGTTCAAGTTCAATTACCAAGTGGGAGTCTCTATTTATAAGTGGCCAACAACTTGCTAACGATCCTAGTTTAAATTAAGAAAACCGGTTCGGGGTATGGGCGGGCGACCGCTCGACACTTGGGCGACCGCCCAAGTGGATTGCCAAAGGGATTGAAGTTTCTGCCCACATGGGCGACCGCCCACACCACTTGGGCGACCGCCCAAGTGGTTTTCCAAGGAAGTCTCAAGTTGCTGCCAAGCTGGGCGGCCGCTCAGCCCCCCTTGGGCGACCGCCCAAGCCTCCCGGCCCGATATGCAGATTTTACCCAAACAAGCCTAGGTTTCCAATCCTTCAATCAACTTAGCTCAAGAACACAAAATGATACATAAATCTTGTCAAGTCCCAACCAACATGTAAACTCAAAACCAAGAAATCCTAGATCACTTATCTCTACCCATTCCACCCATTTCAAACCCTTTTTACAAAATCTTCCATGAACCCTAACTTCAAGAATTCCATTGTTAATCATTCAACTCCCAATAGGTTTCCTAAGCAAGAATCAACATTTCAAGAACAAGAACAACAAGAGATATTCATGAACATTCATGAGAAAAGAAGTCATAACAACTTACTTGGATTTTAGAAGGAAATGCTTGATCTTTCTAGCTAGAAGGTTTCCTCTAGATCACCCACTTCAATGGAGCTCTAGGACTTGAATTTTGGTGAAGAAAGTCTTGGATTTCCAAAGCTTGTGCAAAGGCTTCAATGGTGTCCCTTAGTTCTCCCTAGGTTGAAGATGAGTAGTGAATGAGGAATGAAGGGGAAGGGGACCGGGTAGGGAGTAAGGGAAATGGGGATGGGGAGACACTTGGCAATGAAGGAGGAAGTTCCAACAAATTGGCCCCCCATGGAATATCTACCTAGGCTTTCACTTCCATTCTAAATTTAAAATTAACTCCTTTATTTAATAAATTCATCCTACTCATTTAACCTCCCTACACTATTTATCATTTTCCCATTTTTATTATTATCCAAGTTTATTTATTTAATGTCCAATAAATTCTTATAAGATTCTAAATTTATTTCTCACCCAATTTATCCTAAATTTAGAATTTAAAGACATAATTAAACACATAAAGATAGCATAAATATTAAAAGCATATAATGTAATATTTAAAAATAAGTGCCTAGGTTTGGGGTCGTCACAGGAGTGGCCCATGGTAGCGTTTCTTGTATAACATGTCCCCGAGGATGACGAAGTGAGAGGCGAGGCGTTTTAGGGCCATGATGCTCTTGGTTTTGATCCCTTCTGTGTGTGGGTCTTCCTTGTTCATGAAGGTGGTTTCCCCGCTCTTGAGGTATTGGAAAATCTGGTTATACCATGGCTCATTGACGGGCTTAGGTTCTGGTTCGATCTCACAACAGTAGGCAGGAATTTCCTTTCGTCCGACTTTGAAGGGTTTGATTGCTTTTCCTTCAGGGATTTCTACAAGGGAAGCCAAGGTGGCTAAGGCATCCGCAAACCTGTTTCGGTCTCTTGGCAAGTAATGGAAGGTGACCTCTTCGAATTGTGTGATGAGGTCCTCTATGCAGGCATGGTATTTTCGCAAGCCCGGGTCTATGGTTTTCCACTTGTTGGAGACTTGGTTGATGATCAAGGATGAGTCTCCATAAACTTCGAGTTTCTGGACATTCCTCTCGAGTGCTGCTTGTAGTACAGCAGCGCAGGCTTCATATTCGGCGGCATTGTTGGTTACCTCGAAATTGAGCTTTATAGCAATTGGGGTGTGCTCGTCTTTGGGATCTACCAAGAGCATATCGATGCCGTTTCCCTTTTTGTTGGCTGCTCCGTCGAAGAACAGTTGCCATCGATTTTCGCCTTCGATTGCGAAGATTCCCTCGTCTGGAAATTGTGGTTCGGGGCCTCGAGCCTCGTCGGTTGGGAAATCGGCGGTTGTTCGGCCATGGCCCGTCCCTTGATTGACTTTTGGTTTACGTACTTGATGTCAAATTCCGCTAGGAAGAAAGACCATTTGGCGAGCCTCATTGTGAGAGATGGTTTGTCGAAGAGGTACTTGATCGGGTCCATTTTGGAAACCAAGTGTACCGTGTGCGACTGCATGTAGTGCCGTAGTTTCCCGACAACCCATACCGTAGCTGCGCAGTTTTCTCGAGGGCGAGTAATTGAGTTCGCCGCCTTGAAACTTTCGGCGACGAAGTAGATGGCGTTTCGACCCGTGACTCCTTCTTTTCTTGACAGTAGCATGGCTCCAACTGCGGTGTCGGTCACAGCTAGGTATAGCAACGAGTGGCTTTTCCTCGTGGGGAGGACAGAGAATCGGAGGACTCACAAGGTATGCTTTTATTTTTTCAAAGGCATCTTGGCATTCTGAGTTCCATTCGATGTCGGCGTTCTTCTTCATCAGTTTGAAGATTGGCTCGCACATAGAGGTCAATTGGTTGACGAAGCGGGCGATATATTGCGGGCGGCCCATGAAGCTTTTCACCTCTGTCCGAGTTTGCGGTGGTCTCATTTCGATGATAGCTTTGATCTTTTGAGGATCCACCTCGATGCCTCTCTCGGTGACCATGTATCCCAAAACCTTGCCTCGGCTAACCCCAAATGTGCATTTGGCAGGGTTAAGCCTCATTGAGTGTTTTCGGAGGCGATTGAAGAATTTTCTCGGAGTGCAGCGAGGTGTTGTCCATCTGATCCCTTTTTGTGAGCGATCATGTCATCGACGTTCACTTCGATCTCTTTGTGGATCATATCATGGAAGAGGGCGGTTGCGGCCCGTTGGTAGGTAGCCCAGGCGTTCTTTAGTCCGAACGGCATTGCGTAGCAGTAGGTTCCCCAGGGGTTGTGAAAGCCGTCTTTTCTTGGTCTTCTTCGGCCATCTTGATCTGATTGTAACCGGCAAAACCGTCCACGAAGGACTTGACTTCGAAATTGGCTGTAGTGTCTACCAACATGTCGATGTTGGGTAGTGGAAAATCGTCCTTGGGACTTGCTTTGTTGAGATCTCGGAAGTCCACGCAACAGCGTACTTTTCCATTGGCCTTGGTGACCGTGACGATATTGGAGAGCCATGTGGGGTACTCGATTACTCTGATGAAGCCGACGCGGAGCATTTTTTCGATCTCCTCTTTGACTTGTAAAGACCATTCTGGCTTGATTCGGCGTAGCTTTTGCTTGATGGGCTTAGCCTCGGGATTTAAGGGGATCCGGTGTTCTACAATGTTAGGATCTAATCCGGGCATGTCTCGGTAAGACCAAGCGAACACATCCACGAACTCTTTGAGCAGTGCAGTCAATGCGTCTTGCTCTGTGCCGGTGAAGAAACTTCCGATTTGCGTCTCTTTTGGCTCTTCAGCAGTTCCCAAATTCACTTTGGTTAAAACCTCCTCGGCAGCTTGGGCCCGGTTTTTCTCTCGTTTGACAACATGCTTAAATGTTTGCTTGATGCATTTACTTAATTAATGTGTTTGCCTTTTGTATAGATGAATTGTTATTAACTTGTTTTGATTAGTTAATATCATCATTTGTTAAAGATGCAATGAAATGATTTTTTTTTTTTTAGGAAGGTCGGACCTTTTATTGAAAGCGTGAAGACTGTACATTGTTGACCAAAGATTCACAATCGTCGGGCGTAAAGCCGTCAAAAGACTCAAAAGATGTGAATACAGACAACAAGACTCGAAGCTAGACTATAGGCGACGAGGGATTGGACCAGGCTTCATTACTCTCGGATGGCTGTAGCTCTAGAGGGAGTGGTGCTGGTTCGGGTGGCCAATCTTCCCTTGGCATGAGTCCCGGAAAGTAGCTTGCATGCGGTTCGATTTCAAACCAGATCGCGGAGGTTTTTGGCTGCTCCCCTGATGATGTCCCTCCATTAGTGTTGTCACCAGTCCTTGGGGGTTTTTGATGATAGAAGTCGCTGAGGGATACTTCTAGGAGGGCGAAGCATTCGGCGGATTCGGAGTGGATTCTTGCCGATGTTGATCACTTTCATAGAATCTCGCTTCTTTATGCAGGATCTTTGCTTGGACGACGTTTACAATGTCCTGATTCGAGCGGGCATGCTATATCTCCTTCCCGATTAAGCCTTGGAGGAGGTTGCGCCACTGTTCGTCCGTGTCGGACACCGGAATGTTGAATGGAACTAAGCTGTGATGGCTGTCCCAGTAAGATCCGAGAGTGTCGGCTAGAGGGTTGTCTTGTACCGGGGATTGGTGATGAGCCGGTTGCAAGAGGGTTTTCGGCGAAGTAAGGGTCTACTCCTCGATCAATCTCCATTAGGGCATCCATCTCTTGATCCTCTTTCAAGCATTCTTCACGATCGCATATGTCGAGTTGTCATCCCGACCCATGAGTTCTTCAATTTCCAGCTCGTCGCGGCTTAGAGCGTGGATGTAAGGATCCACTTCGTAGCGGGACAAGGTAGGAGAATCATCTGGAGAAGAGTATTCGGTCATGTCGGGACCTTCTTACGGGTCATAGCTTGCTGGCCAAGCACTCGCCATTGCACCGCTTCCGCGGATCACTTCGATCGCTCCGTTGGCATTGATGAATTTCACGCATTGGTGAAGAGTAGATGATCTTGCTTTCATCCGATGTATCCAAGGCCGTCCCAACAAAGCGAGAGAAGGTGGGTTTGATTTCCACGACTTGGAACTCTACCGACTCCGGTTGTACGTCGAATTGGATCCTCAAATTGATGACTCCTACGATTGGTCGTGCGGTGGAGTCGTAGGCTCGGATTACCCGAGGTGAAGGCCTTATCGTAGAACGGTCGATGCGGAGTCGCTTTCAATGTGCTCAAAGCGATGATGTTGACTGCAGAGCCGTTATCAATCAAGACGTTCGGGAGGAAGAACATCTCTATCTTTATGAGGATGAGGAGGGCTTCGTTGTGCCGATATTGGCAAGTCATCGTCTGTGAAGGCTAAACCGCTTCCCGTGCTACCGCTGACTCGGCCTCGTCTGGGAACGTTCGATCCATCCATTTGTATGCCTTGGCCGGGCAAAGATCGTAGGGAGACAGTGGCCCTTGGGCGTTCTTGTCGGAATTCCCGGTCACGAGACCTTTTGACTCTTGTTTCACGCTCCCAGCCATAGCTGGACAAAGATGCTTGCGACGGTTTCGGAAATTGCGGGGAGTCTGCTCTCGCTTGGAGTTTCATCAAAGGCTATTGAAGTTTACCCTGTCGTTCGGGGAATGGATTTCCGATGGTATTGGGACCACGAGGGCGTTCCAATTTTCCCTACTCTATGAGCCCCTGGACCACCTGCTTGAGCACGAAGCAATTGTCGGTGGTGTGGCCGGGGTAGTTGTGGAAGGCGCAGTGTTTGCTCATATCCATGTTGGGCTTGAGAGTCTTCGGTTGGAAATTCTCGAGTGGTTTGAGAAGATTTCGCTTCACCAAAGCCTCAAATACTTGACCCAAGGGCATTTCCAGGTTATCTAAATGCTGGAACTGTGGGAAGCGAGGGGGTTGTTATTCTTTGGGGCTGCTTGATCGCGGTTTACCCGAGCTCCGTTACGAATGTAGTGCTGTTCATTGCTTCCTTTCCTTTGGTCGGGCAGGAGTTGAAGTTGCCAGTTTGTTCGATAGCGGTAAGATGAGGCAGGGGTTCTTTGTTGCCTTTTGAAGACTCGTGGTCTTTTCAAACTTTGTCCGGCGTTGACCATGGCACGGAGATCCGGATAGAAATGGTGGCCGATCAAGGTCCTCAAAGATGGTTTGAGGCGTGAATGGAAGATGTCCATCTGCTCTTCTTTGGAAAGTGGGTCCATTATCTCGCTTAGCTTCCGGTTCCATCTTTTGTAGAATTCGCCCACGGTTCGTCATCCTTTTGTTCGGTGGCTTGCGGGTCATGGCGGTTTGTTTCCCATTCAAGATTGGCGCGGTACTTCTCCGTGAAGATTTCACCGATCGATCCCACGTGGAGCGGTTTTACGCCTTCACATTGAGGAACCACCTTAGTGCTTTGTGGATTTGAGGGAATGCCGAAAATGATCTCGCCATCTCGTTGAGGGTTGCCCCTTTGGCTCTCATACCCGGGACGTAGGTGTCGATGTGGGTTTTTGGGCATTCTGTTCGTCAAACTTTTCCATTTCCGCATCCTGAACTTTGGAGGGAGAGGGACCACTTTGTTCGGATCGGTAGGCGGGAGGGAGTCCTTCCGAGAACTAGCTAGCTTGCCTTGCATGTCTTTCATTTGTTCAATCGCCCAAAGCCACGTGGGGATCACCGTCTCGAGGCGGGTTACCGTTTTCGGGGACGGACACCGAAGATGGGGGTGGATTGGGCGATGGGATCGCCATTCGGGAGTCTTGGGGAGGTAGTTGAGTGTATACCAACCCATACCCCGGGGTGTTGAAGTTGAGGCGTGATTGCCAGTCCGCTAAGGGTTGTGTTTGGGAACTGGGAAATGATTCATTAGCCCCAATTGACAGACTAGCAGTGGCAAACTTGAGATGTCGGGATATCCGCTCGGGATGCCCGTCCTTGGTAAGAATGGGGACTTTTGATTGTGGTTGCGAGGCTCGTATAGAGGCAAAGGATTGAATCCTGGGGCATACCGAGATGCATTGGGATCCGCGGAGCGAGCACGTATGTGTCTTTGTTGGTGCGAGCTTGATGTGCGAGGCGGAAGCGGCTGATCGAGGCGGGCATGTACGGGCTCTTGGCCGACGCGCTGAGGGGAGCTTTGAGCGAGAGGCTGCTTTGCGTTGCTGGGATCTCGTAGCTTGGCGGAGGCGGGACTCTTGATAGCTTTGAGAAACCTGGGAGCCGGTATATCTTCGTCCTCTATGAGAACAAAGGTTCCGTCGGGTTGGGGAACTGCAGCTGTTCCTCGAAGACGCAAGGTGTCGACGATCCGAGCTTGCCGTTCTTCTTGGCGCTTCTTGATGGTTTCGAAGGCTCGCAGCACCTCCTCCATTGTCTCGGAGATTCCTTAGTGGCGGGGTTCCGTTTCCCTCACCGTTATCTCGTTGATCCCGTCATGGGGAGTATTGGATGGTGCGGACCGTTGAACTGGAAGGGCTATCGGACCCCGTGACCTCGATGCGAAAAGGCGGCTTCCGAGGTATTCTCAACCACTCTCGGTTCGCTGGAGGGGTGACGGGCAAGGTTTAGACACGGGAATGGCCTAACGGGATAGAAGGGGAAAGCTCACGTGGCATGCGGTTTCCGATTTTTTTTTTTTTTTTGTTTTAATTTACTTAAAACATGTTTTCTCGTAGTCCTAGGTAGGTTGGAAAAGATTGCTCTTCTTTTCGCAACTATTCTAGATCCCGGGTCGCCGGAGACCATCTCGCGCGCTATAAGCCCCTCGTTTTGCACCTCGTATTTCGACATCCTGGGGTGGACAGCCCGAGCGAGGGTCCTATAGTGCAAGCGGTTTCCACCGGCCTAAAAGAAAAATCGAACCTAAGGACCGAGCTCGTCATGTTCGTTTTGATGCGTTAGCCATGTGAATAGTGAACCGAGCCGGCCACCGAGTCAAGATCGTGTCAAAGAGTTCGGCATGACCTTCTCTTTGCTTGCTTGCGCAAGGGATCTCGCGACGTTAGGCGTTGGCCGGGTCATATTGTCATGGCCGACGTATCAAGGCGTGATGACATGGTGTCATGTGAGCATGGATGTATATCCTGGACGGAACATCGTTCAGGTGTAGCTTCGGAAATCAAGATCAGTCAAGATTTTAGCATGACCTTTCATCGCTTTAGCTTGCAAGGGATCTTGAGTTCCGAGCCTTGACTCGTAAAATGACCGGCATGGTATATGTATCCAGCCGTATGACACCTGACCGGGTAAAAACCAACCGAGTCTGGACAGAGTGTGACTCAAGACTCAAACGTGCAGGGTTGACGCTTGGCTAGGATGGGATGTTTGGAATGATCCCGTGCGCGTCCAAGAGGCCTAGGAAGACCTAACGGACGCAACCGAGACCACTCCGGGTTGAGGGTTGTAGTGTGCAAGTGTATCCGAGGCGAAGTGCGCGTAGTGTGCGGTGTAACCGAGGCAGCAGTGTGAGTAGAGTGCGGTGTAACCGAGGCAGCAGTGCGCGTAGTGTGCGGTCTCTAAAATTCTTTTTCTGAGTAAAACAGGAGTTTTTGAAGAATTTTAAATGTATGCACAGATGTATATTGATGCATTTTTTTTTTTTGTATTTTATTTTTTTTTGTAAAATAAAAACGAAGCACGTGCACACACACACAACAGTTAAAGGAAGGGGTAAAATGAAAGTTTGACCCTCATCATCGTTTTAAAAATCTTTTGTTTTGTTTAAAAGTTTTTAAAACAAAAATTTCCCCAGCGGAGTCGCCAACTGAAATTACCCGGATCCGAGCAGGCCTCGCGGCCCCGGCATCTGGCATTTTTCCCCGCTTTGCAGCGTTTTTCAGGTTGGAGGTGTCTCGCCGTTTGTTTTCGCATTTGTAGAGTCGCCACGCCGTTTTTATTAAGCCCAAAACATTGAAAAAGGGCATCAGTTTAAAGATAATTTTAAACTGTTTTTTGTGTGTGATGAGATTTTGAGTTCGGAGGTCAGATGACTCCCCGGGAAGAGAATATTATAATATTAGAGCTCACCCGAGTAGCCTCGTAAAACGAGTCTTTCGGATACCCCTAATATCCTTTAAATGTTGTGTGTGTGTGTGTGTGCTTTTTAAAAATGCATGTCAGATCGGATGTCTACATTGTATGCTATGTATGGAAATGTATTGAAATAGTGTAGGAAGGAAGCCTTACCAATGTCGGTTCGTGTCTGTCTTCCGCTGGGGAATGGTGTTTGAGGTCGGAGTAGCGTTCCGGTATGGATCGGACTGCCGGGCGATGCCGGTTGTCCGCGGACGAGTTTCGCGTGAGTTGAGGTTGCGAGGCGCGTTCGGGCGCAGGTTCGGCGTGCGTGGGGATCGTCGGGATCACTCGGGCGAGAGGTTCGGCGTGCGTTGTGGTGGCGGGAGTCACTCGGGCGAGTTTCGGCGTGGTTTGGGATCGTCGGTTTGACTTGGAAAGAGCCGGGACACCGTGGAAAGACCAGGCAAGGCCGCGGAGTACCACGAGGGGCCTCAGAGTACCTCGAGAGTGCCTCGGGGCAGCGCGGGAGCGTCTCGGGAGCGCTCGGGGAGGCTTCGGAGCACCACAAGGGAGCTCGGAAGGCCTCGGAAGGATCCGAAAGGGGCCGGGAGTGCCTCAAGAGGACTTAGAGGGGAGCCAGAAGGCTAAGGGAGGAAGAGAGAAGAGGGAGGTCTCTGAGACTACGTGGATGAGTCTGCGGTGTTTCCCGTGTGTTTGAAAGGGGGTGATCCAGATTGGGGTACTTACAGTAGGATTGATGGGCTAAGGACCCTCCTTTTCTAAAGAACCTCATCTTTGACCAAAAGAGAGTCATTCTCTCGATCACGCAAGTCCCGAGGGTCCCGAGGTTTAAAATGCGATGATCACAAGTCATAAGATGAGGACGGTATCATAATCCCGAATACATAAAATTCCAAGGAATCCCGAGCGACAACCAACAAATGGTTTGTACGTCCGGAAGACAACTTGGGACATTCCCCCCTTATTTTCAAACACATGCACACAAGAAAGCACGCAAGCAAGCACGATTAATGAAATCTCGGGAGACTTGCTCCGGCAAGGCACTTTGGGTGAACGCCAAACGTTCTTCCCAAGGGGTAACTTAACCTCCGAACCCATAAAACAACCTTTTTTCAAAGTTTTGAGGTAATCAAAATGGCGTGGCGACTCCGTTTTTCAAATAACTCGGATGTCTTCAAACTCGCGTGAATCCAACAAAACAAAATTTGGGCACCACATTCACACTTGGTAGATTCAACACCAAGGTAAGGATTCAATCATCTTTTAATATATTCTTTAACCTAGAAAATTCTAGAAACTGCATACATGATTTTTAGCAGCTTGGTATTGATTGATGGAAAGCCTTTCATATTAAGAATACGGGTTCAACTTACTAGATGTGTTGGGATGGCCAAATATATCTAACCAAATGGTATCAGTTTTATTCCGTGCAGAAATAAGAATACAGTTCAACTTACTAGACTTTCATCAATTTCATAAGATGCTAACGAAATAACACCACCAAGGGTCTCAAATGCTATACCTGCAGAAAATTAGATAAGTAGAAGCTGATAAATATAAGCAGGTGATTTAATAAAATGTTACCTCACAAACTTATAGCATAGCAAGAAAGATGAGTGATGTTAAGTATCCCTCCATCCCATAAACATGACAATTATATGCTTTTCAATAAACGACAAAAACGTGTGATCCATAGTACTTTTACTGAAACTTCCAAATTATTATTTTTAAAGAAAATGATTGGTCCAAAAATTGGCCAGATTGAGTGAAAAGGGACAAATACCGACATCCTCTTTTTGGAGGGAGGGAGTAACAAATTACTGTCAGTAGAAACCATAAGTGTAAACGAAACAAAATTACTTACCTGCGGCATAAGTACTAGATTCAGGATTATTTGAACTGTAGCGTCATCTTCCATCACTTTGGCTGAGAGCCTGAAAATAATTTCCACAACCACTTTGAAAATATAGACTGGCTTTGTGGTGGTGATGTGGGTCAATGGGGGAGCATGGGGTATGGTGATTTCATAACCCGTCAATATCATGTCATACAGGTAGACAACCTAGATGCAAACCTTTATGGAGCGAAAAACTCCAGCAGCATCTCCAAGATGTACATCAACTTGAAATGTCTGATCCTGGACAATAGATAATCAGCAAACAGAGTCATGGATAAAAATGTACAAATTGAGATTAATAGATACTCCTAGAAGGAATAAATTCAGACATCTCAAGAAGTTCTCAGATAACATTGGACTATCTATAAATGTTTGAATAAAAACAAGTTTCCTTTAATCATTTACGTAGATGGACCAACTATCAGTTTTCGGCATTACCATTGAGAAATCAAGTAAATCCCAGTTATCCATCAAACTTCCAAATGGATAGTAGAAGTCTAGGAGAGAACTCGCCTCCTTAATAGAATCTTTAAGTCTTGAAATGATGCCCTAAATAGAGAAAGATTAGCGTCAAGGCACTCCCATATTTGTAAAGATAAAAAAGATTTAAACAAATTCAAAATAAGACAACCTATTACTACACCTGATATAAATGCACATTTAGCCCTGTTTTAATTGATGGAAATTTCGCACATGATCCAAGAACGTTCAGTGTTCCTTTTAATGCAGGATCAATTAATTCAGCCTGAAACAGTAGCAAAGTGTTCAACATGTTAAGATGCATAATGAGTTATCATGATAAAGTCATTTGTGATAGATTTTGGTTCTTTTGGATTATTTTGTAGTTAGACGGGACAGCAATTGAGCTATTGATAGTTTTTTACGCTTCTCAATCAACTTTCATCTCTAAATGAAAAGTTGGATTAAAGAGAAAAAATAAACAAGAATAATCGGAGAGAACCTGTGGATCATTGACTACATTGTAAAATGGAGAAGCAGTGTGAAAAACACCTTCACAACCATCAACTGCAGCATCAAAGGAACCATCTTCCAGCAGATTTGCTTTGACCAAGTGAAGTCTTTCCTTGGCTCCATCAAGTGCAGTCAAATGCTCTGTTCTATTTGGATCATCTGAAGGACGAATCCGGGGAACTCAAAATTAACGAAAATGCTAAAAGCTTCAGTTATTATGTCTATCCTGCTAAGCCGAGAGTCGGAGTAAAATGCCCCTACTCATGAAACAATGCCATTTGAATATTTAAGTTCGACAATTAAAGTAATATTGAAATGGTACATTGGTTTGCCTATAATACTTTCCATGAAATCACCATATAAAGGCTAAACATAGTCACGCCCAAAAAAAAAAAAAAAAAGCTACGCAGTGACCAAAACTTGATGCCAAAATGCTGGATCTATAGAATTAACTAAACAAGAGAAATTCAATGAACCTGAACATAGTTCAAGTGGCGAAGTGCCTTTCTTTTTCACTAGGTAAGGCTTCAAGGCTTTGTTTCATTATTTTATTAGAATTTAATGTGTTATCCATTGTTTTTCCATGAATTAAAATTAACTTGCAAAGCATAGCATAATGACCACCCTGGTCTAATCCAAAACAATTAGGAAAAACATGGTATAAGCAGCATTTGCATCCTAAACGGCAACATGGATTTGAGGTATACTCTCTCCGTCCCATATACTCTGTAATTTCATTTATACAGGTCGAGATTAATGGAATAGTAATCCAATATTAAGTAGAACTTTGCGTATTCTAATTTGTATCATTTAACTAGAAAGAATCCATGCTTCTATCTTGAACCATGTTTTTCCTAATTGTTTTGACGTAAGTTGCTATATGAAGTGTTTATGTTAGTTGGAGGAAAGAGCGAAATGAATAACACAGTGAATGTTGGATCTGATTGTAGTCATTTGTTGAGTCTATGTTTGTCAGCGTGGAATTTAGAATTGGAGTTTCAAGCAGATTGAGGTCTAAGTATGAACTGAGGGAACCAAATTCCAGCTCTATAGCTTGGTTTCCATGTTGCTAAACACTACGCAATTTTTTTTATACAGGTTTGAATTATAAGCAGAAAATCACCTTGTATAATCCTCAGGGATATACATTTCAGATGGAAGTTGTAGCTTCTTTTAATTTAGGAGTGTAATGTTGTATCTGTATGTTTGATAGGTTTTTGTCTTCTTATTCTTCTTCTTCGTCATCATCTTCTTCCTTTTACATTTTTATAAATCTAAATATAAGTTGTTTATCTAAGAGCTAAGCAAGTTTAGACGGAAGGATAGAATTACGAGCACATTTAAAATTGTTTTCATTCGAAGTACTCCTTACTTCCTCACTCCTGAAATTATTGACAATTTTGATTTGTTTTCAAGTAAATTGAAAAATGAAATTATTGTCAATTTTGATCTTCTTGTGGATGTTTTAGAGGCTTTGAGATTTAATGATTCGGGATGCTATGTGGTTCGTAATTTATTTGGTCCAGATTTTGGCTTGGATTGAATTTTGGTTGCTGATGATTTTCTGGTTTTTTGATAAATGGCTGAAGGTTCTGATGTGCATGGCCATGTTTTGGATTTCTGCATGGCCATGCAATGGATGGCACGCCCATGCTCTGCTTAGGACTCGGTCGTGCAGGCTGAGGAATTTCAACGGGGGAGTTTCTGGTTTTCTAGAGCGTCTGCTCCCTTGGGGATGGAGCGTCCGCTCCCCTGGCGTTTTGGGCTTGGGGGTCTGGGCCATGTGGGCGGTTTGGCCTGCATTGGAGGCTGTTTGGCCTGGTGCTTGGTCTGATTTGGAGTCTGTTTGGCCTGGGCGCTTGGCCTGATGTTTGGCCCTTGGGATAGAATGATTCATATTTTAATTATGTTGGATTTAGAGATGGGCATTTTAAATACCCGCTCATTGATGAAATTTTTCTTTCATCAATAAACGCTCCCAGGTGTCGCCCGGGTTCGTAAAAAAAAAAAAAAAAGACCATGGTTAGGTTCAATATCATACTTGAAATATTTCATTTTATTGTTATTGCCTGAACTTATCAAACTCCGTCCCATGATTTTAATGATTGGAACTATACCTCCTCATTTTGTCTGGTCTGAGAAGTTGATGGTCTCAATGATTCTGACTCAGCCTGAAACCATAAATTGAATATTGAAAACCAATACTCACTGACAATTATTTAACACTGTTAGGTGTAATTCTTTTTTTTTTTATCCCAAAGGAAGATTCTATTAGAAGAAGATCAATTTACAAAAAGATGGTTTGGAGGAAGAAAATAGGATGACCATTCAAGGGGTCAATCAATCAGAAGTTTCAGCAGCAAGATAGAGATATCCGTAAGTAGGTCGACAGCGTCCATAACGTGTACATAGTCTTTTTGGAATATGAAGATGTTGCTAGACTTGGATGTATTCTGTTTGGATAAAAAAATTAGCTGACCATACTTCTCCTTTGCACATGATCCATCTCTCGATTTGACATTTACATATATTTTTTACTTATCCACAATCCTGTTCCAGCTATATGTTGGATGGAAATCAGAATCTCCAAATTTTCTGAAATTTCCAATTATATGGTGAAAATGGTACATAAGGAGGCAGCCAAAACAAGATGGTAAATCCTGCCTTCCCAAAATTATGTACTAGAGAAAACTGAACTTTGTTTCAGTAAAAAAATTAAAAAGGAACCTAAATGAAGTCGCCCAAAGAGCTCATATTTGCATTGAATTGTAAAAAGTAAGTCGGCCAGTTCTTCAAAGTTTAGGGGGTTTACAATCTCTGTTGGTCCCAAAGGTGGCAACAAGGGTGAAAATACAGCTAGAGGGGGGGTGAATAGCTGTTACAAATTTTTCGCCCTCTTATAAAAACTAAACCTCTTGCTTACAAAATCCTCTTGCAGTTGATAATAGACTGCAAGTGATAGTGTAAAATGCACAGCGGAATTATAGAGTATAAAGCGGTTTTAGAGGCGGTTTGTAAAATGCGATTTTGATATTCGGTTTTGGGAAGTGCAGTTTTACAAACACGTGTGGTTTTGACTTTGTTAACTCCAAACACTATTTCACAATAATGGATAACTAAATAAAGATCAAACAGAGACAAAGATAAATAATTAGTAAGCACAAGAAATATAAATGCAGAAAGTAAGAACACGCTATTTGGAGTGGTTCAATCGATAAACGATCTACGTCCACTACCAAGATGGTTAGTCTTGGATTTCTAAGAGAGATTTTATATTAAGTATTGTGAGATTACAAAGTACAATAAAATCTTTACTATGAAGAACAAATCCAAAACTATAACCAGTATATCTCAAATGTATAATCTATGTGATTAAACAAGTGAGGTGTGTGTGTGAGAACAAGATCAAGGCTCTTTAAATCTGTGAGATGTAGAGCTCAATGATTCTTGAATGTGTTAAGGCTTGATTGGCCGAGAATATTTCTTGAAGTATGAAGATGAAGATTCAAAGGGTTGAATAATTTATGGGCAGAGCTTCAGCTTCTATGAACACAGCACTTCTCAATTTTTCAAGCATCCTTCAAATGGTGAAGATTAGGGGTATTTATACCCAAGCATCAAGAAACTAGCCGTTGGATACAAATTTGTAAGGACAAGATTGATGCAATCCTATTGGTCCACAAAGAACCACTTTTGTCCTTTGGAACCGCCGCAGATAAAGCCGATCGGTCACCGCAAGCAATGAGGTTAGGACACCTGTCAACTTTTCAAGATCCTTGCAGATCTTCTCTGACATTGAATCACGTGACAAGATATGGTGGTTGACTTTTGATATTGCTGACGTGGATTTCAACGGATAAAAAGTGATTCACTTCAAGTAGCCAATCATTGGATGCGGTTGGTGAGATACGGTTAGGGACATGCGGTTTTGCTACACCAGGAGGTTGCATGGATGCGGTTGTACATGAACTGCACAGGTGCGGTTCAAGGGCGGTTGCATGCGGTTGGTTCAATAGGCAGATTCAAGGTAGAACTACACTTGCGGTTTACAAGTGCGGTTTATAGGGCGGTTTTGAATACTGCTGGAACTGCAACTTTGCTTCCAATGAATCTTGTGCCAGTCTTCAAGCCTAGGATTAACTTATTCTATAAAATGGACTTAGCTAAAAAAATTGAAGTCTAAGCTTCATTACATAGGGTCCTAAAGTCCTTAAAATAGACAGGAGGTTATGGTATCAATCAAATCTAATACAAAACAGGAGGGTTAAAACATGCATACCCAACAATCTCCCTCTATTTGATTGATGCCATTACCTACTATAACTAAAGCAATCATTGTACTTGGTAAAAACATGTCCATAAGAATTAACATGGTAATTCATGTCCCAAGTCAATGCACACACTTAGCTTAAGCTATAGATTTCTATACTTTCTAAAAGATAAAAACTTACAATATGGAAAGTTATAGAAATGCATTCAGTGCACTTAAAAATTGTGAGTTTAAGTTCAAAGTGCGGTTTAAACTGAATGTTTAAACATTAATTCAAAATAGTGATTTTAAGTTGGAAAATATTTGAATGAGGTTATCAACCATAAGAGGTTTCATTGTTCTACAAACAAGCGGTTTGATATGAACAAGGTTTTGGAACCAATGATGCATTTTTCATTACTACCAATGCGGTTACACTTACAATGGTAGATAAGCAAAATACAAAGGTTTCAAAAACAAAAGAAAGTTGGACAAAAATACATGGAGTGCGGTCCAACAAGACAAAATGAGGTCAGCAAAAGGAAAATAAATTACAAGTAAAGCGCGGTCCTAATGCTGACGCGGTCGGTGATGAGGCGGTTGATGTTGATGACGCTGATGCTCTCTTGGTTGATTGACTTCTTCTTTGGGGCAAGCTGCGGTTACGAAGGTCCGAAGGCCGAGCTTTCACCTCTCGATATTTCTTCCGAGGGCTCGAGGTCTTCAACCCGTCCGGCAAGGGTAGTCTCAACGGTTCGAAGTGCGGTTACGATTCAAGGCAGCGGTTAGCCTAACAAAGATCAACTGATCTAGAGTTGGCATCAACACTGTCTTTGATCTGGGAGGTGAATCCTTCAATGCAAGCCTTCAAGGAATTGTAGAATGTGAATATCTCATCCTGAATGGCTACTGTTTGAGTAGATAGAGCATCTCTAAGCGGTTCCAGATCAACAGTCACATTCAGGTTGGACTTCAATTCCTTGATGGAGTTGTCTAGCTTGAGGTTGAAGCCTGCCTTGAGGTTCTCAAATCTGAAGGAGATATCATCATCAAAGGTTTTTACTTGCTCTTTGATACTGTCTCCCACTATGTTGAGGTCAATATTGATTCTTTCTTTGAGGGAGTCCAGTTCAGAAAAGATTTTGAGCTGCAGGTCATCCAACGCGGTTTGAGAAGGGGCGGCTGAGGTAGAGGCTTGCTGCGGTTGAGGATGGGAATCTTCAAGGGTTTTCATGAAGGATACCAGGGCAGAGTTGGTTGAAGAGACAAACTCATTAGATAGCAGGGAGAGCATCTCTTGGAGTTGAGTCTTTGAAACCGCATCTCCCATGGCATTGAGCACTCCTTTGGCTAAGTCTTCCTTGAAACCTTGGAAGCACTCTGTAGCTGCGGTTTTAACAGCTTCAGCGGTCTGGATAGAGGAACTTCTCTCCACCTTAATGGTATCAATCAAAAAGGTTTTAAGATTTGCCAATTCTAGGGCTTGAGCATCCACCTTGGCTAGAAGGGTTTGGTTGGAAGCGGTTAGGCAATTATTGGAGGCCTCAAGAGCGGCATTTGAAGCGGTTAGCTTGATCATGTGGCCTTGGTTTAAGAGAAGTTGGCCTTGGATAAGATTAAGGGTTGAAAGAATTTGAGAGTAATCGGTTGGAGGTGCGGTTGAGGTTGAAGGGATTTGGGTAAATGAGGGAGGCGTTTGAGATTGGGTTGGAGGAGCGGTTTGAGATAATGGAGTTAGAAGGGTTTGAAAGAGGCGGCTGGCAGGGACTGTGAAAGGTGGAGCGGTTGAGGGAGGTATGGATTGTGTGTTGGGGTAAAGTTGTAGGTGCGGTTGAAATTGGGATGGAAGGAATTTGTGCGGTTGAGATAGGTGCGGTTGGAGGAGGTGGAATGTTTGTGGTTGGAATTTCAGAAGTAATAGGGTTAGAGTTTGAGGAGGAACTGGTAGTGTGAACTTCAACAGAGGGGATTTTCTGTTGAATAGGTGAAGTTTGTGGAATGGGAGAGGTTTGAAGAGGTGGAGTAGGAAGGCGGTTTGGAGAAGGTGATTTAGGAGGAGGGGAATTTTCAGGAGGTGGAGTAGGATCGCGGTTTTGGTTAGAAATGGAGATGGCTGGAGTGAGATGGGAGTAAGGCGGTGTTTGGGCGCGGTTTGAATGGTTAACGGATGGGGAGTGGTTGGAATGTCGAGGTGATGGAGTTGGGGATTTGTTCTGGCTAGAAGAAGAATGAGATTGGGTAGAGGATTTTGATGATGAACCTGTAGAGGAAGGGGAACTGGAATGGGATGAAGATGGTGAAGGAGTTGGTTGTTTGGGAACTGCTTAAATCTTTTTAAGCAGATTACGAAGAGAGAGAAGAAGGGTTTGGTGAAGAAACTGACACTTGAAGGTACAAGGTCAGAGAAGACAGTTCGTAAAGTTTGAAAAGGTAAGGTATGTCTTCTATTTATAGGGAATGACTTAGGATTTGGCAGGTGAAAGGACAATTTAACTCACCAACTTAGTGAATCATTGCAAATTATGCACCCTTTCAGCTTCAACACGTCAACCAATGACGGCTGACATGAAGGTCAATTAATGTTAATGTTCCCTTTGCATTGAATGCTCTCAAAATTTAAATTTTCGTGGGAAAACATTTGCAAATAAACCCTTAAAGAAAAAAATAAGGACTGAAAAATAAATAAAAGAATTGGAACAGTTTTTTTTTTTAATAAATAAATACAAGTAAGGATAGAAAATACTCCAAGTTGAAAACGCGGTTGAGATCCAAGCGGTTGAGCTGCAGTGCGGTTGGATGTGCTTGCGGTTTGATGCACGCGGTTTCAACATGGACTTGAAACTATACTCAACACCCAAGTTAGCTAATAAAAAGTATGGAATTTAGTTAAGTTCAAGCATACCCATTTCTCCTCTAAGGAAGGAAAACCTCTTGGAGTCAAGAGCCTTTGTGAGGATATCAGCAATCTGGTTGTCTGTCCCCACGTACTCTAAATGGATATTCCTCTTCTCTACATGGTCTTTGAGGAAATGATACTTGATATCAATATGCTTGGTCTTGGAATGCATGACAGGGTTGTTGGAGACTGAAATTGTTGAAGTATTTTCACACATGATCGGGCAATTTCCTTCTTCAATTCCATAGTCCACCAATTGCTGCTTCATCCAAAGGATCTCGACAAAGAACAACTACCAAAGAAGAATATACTCACTCCGTGGTTGACACCGAAACCGAAGCTTGCTTCTTGCCGGCCCAAGCAACTAGTCTATTCCCGAGGAAATGACAAGTACCACTAGTGCTTTTCCCGTCAATAGTACAAGCCGCATAATCTGCATCCGAATAACCTACAAGATCGAAGTTCGAATCTTTGGAATACCAAAGTCCAAGGTTAGTGGTTCCAGATAAATAGCGAATTATACGCTTGACTGCAATAAGATGTGCTTCTCTAGGATCTGCTTGATAGCGAGCACATACACAGACACTAAACATTATATCTGGCCTACTAGCAGTTAAGTAAAGTAATGAGCCGATCATACCTCGATATAAAGTTTGATCAACCTTCTTACCTTTGAGATCTTTATCTAGCTTATTGCCGGTGGCCATAGGAGTATCATAGGCTTTAGCATTTTCTAATCCAAACTTCTTTATCAACTCCTTGGTGTACTTGGCTTGGCTAATGAAGATACCTTCTTCGCATTGCTTGATTTGAAGCCCGAGGAAGAAAGTTAATTCTCCCATCATGCTCATGTCAAACTTGCTTTTCATTAGCTTTTCGAAACGCTTACAAAGCAACTCATTAGTAGAACCAAAAATAATATCATCGACATAAATTTGAACAAGTAAAGTATGCTCATTATATTTGGCAATAAAAAGAGTTGTATCAATTTTACCGCGTTTAAATCCTTTTTCTAGTAAAAATTTAGAAAGAGTCTCATACCATGCCCTCGGAGCTTGCTTAAGTCCATACAAAGCTTTCTGGAGTTTGTAGACATGATTGGGAAATTTGGAGTCTTCAAATCCAGGTGGTTGGGCAACATACACGGTCTCTTGCAGTTCGCCGTTGAGGAATGCACTCTTTACGTCCATTTGATATAACTTGAAACGCTTAAAAGAGGCGTAGTCTAAGAAGATTCTGATAGCTTCCAATCTTGCAACTGGAGCAAAGGTTTCATCATAATCAATTCCTTCTTCTTGCCTATATCCTTGTGCAACCAACCTTGCTTTATTCCTAGTGATGCTTCCATTCTCGTCCATCTTATTCCTAAATACCCACTTAGTTCCTATCACTCCTTGATCATGAGGTCTAGGCACCAAAGTCCAGACCTTGCATCTTTCAAACTGGTTGAGTTCTTCTTGCATAGCAACGACCCAACTGGAATCTTGGAGTGCTTCATCAATCTTCTTGAGTTCAACTTGAGATAAAAGTGAAGTATGCTCGTCATAGTTCGATCTCCTTGTTTGAACACCGGAAAACGGAATCACCAATCACATTTGTGAGGGGGTGACCGCCGACTTCACGAACCTCTCGGGGGTAAGTCCGGTTGACCGAGGTTTGTTGAAGATCTTCAATTGGAACGTCGTTAGATCCTTCAAATAAGTCATGGAATGTAAGTTGACGAAGAGGTTCTATAAGCCGGATAGGGAATTCTCAACTTCTTCTTCCCTTGGAGTTGCATCTGGAGTAGGAACTTCAGGTGCGGTTTCAAAAGTGCGGTTTGAGGGAATTTCAGTTGAGGGTTCTGGATTTTGCGGTTGAGGTTCAGGTGCGGTTTGGGATGATTCACCTGGTTCATTATGCTCAACAAAATCATCAGCAACATTTGGAGCCAAATGTGGCTCAAGGAGAGAATGCTCATCAAAAGTAACATGGACAGACTCAACTATTTTTAAACTAGTTTTATTGAAAACACGAAAGGCTTTTGAATGTTTAGCATACCCAACAAAAATACCTTCGTCGGCCTTGGCTCCGAATTTACCTCTATTTTCTCTTCCATTGTAGAGGACAAAACATTTGCAGCCAAAGATCTTGAAGAATGCAATGTTGGGGGTTCTTCCTCGCCAAAGCTCATAGGGAGTCTTATTATAGGTTTTGTTGATGAGGGAGCGGTTCTGAGTGAAGCATGCCGTATTGATTGCTTCAAACCAAAAGTACCGAGGTAGCTTCGCTCGCATATCATTGTTTTTCCAAATTTCAATCAACGTCCTATTCTTCCTTTCCACAACCCCATTTTGTTGTGGAACACCGTGATTGAAAAATTGTGATCAATCCCATGGTCATCACAATACCGAGCAACACCGTTGTTTTTAAATTCTGTTCCATTATCTGATCGAACACTAACGATGTCGTCTTCTTTTTTAGTTTGGAGCCGTCTAAAAAGTGCGGTGAGAATCTCATAGCAGTCATCTTTGGAGATCATCATCTCAACCCACGTATATCTTGAGTAATCATCCACCACCACTAAAGTATATCTATTTCCTCCAATGCTGGCAGTGGTTACGGGTCCAAACAAATCTATGTGAAGCCGGTTGTAAGCATCTTGAAGTTGATGGAGCGGTCTTGCCGGTGAAAGATGACGCGGATCGCTTACTGCCGGCATGCACTGCATTTCTCTGGATGGTGGTCAGCCATTTTGGGTAAACCACGAACGAGGTTTTCCCTACCAATCTTTGCAAGATACTTGAAGTTCAAGTGGCTCAACCTCTTGTGCCATAGCCAACTATTTTCGCTCACATTCTTGGCTACAAAACAGAGATTAGTAATACTACATGCAGAATTTAGATCAATAATGTAAATATTACTCTTACGAATCCCTGTGAGTAGGGTGACGCCGGAAATGCTATCTTTGATAAAGCAATTTGATGACGTGAAGTTGCAAAGCATTCCTTTGTCGCAAAATTGAGAAATTGAAAGGAGGTTGTGCTTGAGTCCTTCAACAAGAGAAACCTTCTCAATGGTTAGGTTTCCTCTCCTTATAACACCATATCCAATGGTCTTGCCTTTGTTGTTGTCACCAAAGGTTACAGATGGACCACTTGCTTCAATGACATCTTCAAGTAATGATCTATCTCCAGTCATATGTCTTGAGCAGCCACTGTCAAGATACCATTCATTATCCTTGGAGTGACCAGCCATGAAGCAGAGGACCTGAAATGTAAACATTAAGAACGAGGTCCCCTTTATTCCTTGGGTCCTGAAGTTAGCAACCCTTTACGACCCACACCTGCTTGACAGAAGGAGGTTTACTCTTCCTGGCATTGGATGTGAACCGCAAAAGGCATTCTGCAGCCTTGTGACCTAAACCATCACACACAGAACATTTATAATAGCTACAAGCTTCATGAGGTTTTACTAACTCCTTACTCTTCTTAGGAGTTGCATGCGGTTTGGGACAAGGAAGCGGTTTTGGAGGAGCAGTTCCAGCTAAGAGTCCGGCTGAGATAAAGGGAACAGGCTTTGGTTTGACCACGTATTTCCTGGGAACGCTATTCCTGCTTTTGAGGGCAGGAGGAGCGGTCGAAGAAGATGCGCGGTCAGACCTGGAGTTGGAAACACCACCTTTTCCACCAGGAGCGGTTGGAGCAGGTATGCGACCAATTCCATAAGCCATTTCCTCTTCAGCTGCTTCCACAGAATCCTTTGGTTTTAACACCGAATTCTTCCCATATTGCTTTCCTTTTGGGTAGACATAATTAATTTGTCGTGCTTTACCCTTTTCTTTAGCATGCTTCCCCTTAGGAATTTCTTTAGTTAGTTCCAAAATTTCCTCATCCTTTTCACTCGAGGATGCACACTTCTCCTCTTCCTCAGATCCAAAACCTAGGCCTTCCTTAATTCCAGGAGGAACTTGGAAGTCCATGATTTTATCCTTGGTGGATTGAGACTTGAGCCACGAATCAATAATCTTTTAGAGATCGTTGATTTGGGTTACCAAGTCATCATTCCGGAGTTGAAGTGCATCAACCTTAGTTTCAAGGATGCGGTTCTGATCAGCAAGAGGAGTCATACTTTTGACTTGGTCCTTAAGATTTGAAATTTCAGACCTCATCACAGTTTTCTCCGTCTTGTACAGATTAAGTTCATCATGAGCTAAGCTTAAGGCTTTCTTAAGATTGGAGAATTTATGGATCACCATTTCAGCTTCCTTGAACATCCTTTCATGTTCCATGGGAGAAACCTCTTCCACCACCTTTTTCAAAATTTTCTTCTTTGGAATAGTTTTTGAAGGTGGAGCATTTGTAGGAGGAAAAATGGGACGTGAATACGAGCAATTTCCTATCTTAATGCTAGGAGTAAGTTTGATATCATCATCCAATTTAAAATTTGGAAGTTTTGTAGAAACCTCCTTTTCTTCCATATCTTGCAACTCGACTGACTCGTAATCCGATTCATCGGAAGCATCTGCAACTAAGCGAGATTAACCTCTTCGGTTTCATCATCACTTCCATCATCGAATCTGTTTCAATCCAAGTTGCTAATTCCTTGGAATTCTCTTCCTCCTCAGCAACCATTCCCTGCATGACGAGAAAATTTCGCAGGAGAGGTTTTCTTTTTCATGTATTCATATTTAGGCTGTGGACACTCAGATGCAAAGTGACCAGGTTTTCTACAATTGTAGCAAACTAGATCACTCTTTTTCTTTGTATCTCCAAATTTTAGAAAACGTTGCAGGAGGTTTGCCTTTTGAAAATGATTTTGTGAAAGGTTTTGAGGATTTTCTAAATTTTTGGAATCTTTTCACAAACATGGCAAAATCATCATCATCCATCTCGATGAGTGATGAGGTTGATATGGAAGGATCAGCGATTTGGTTGGATGTAGATGGTTTCTCCTCTTGTTCCACTACGGACATAGAAAGCGATTTGGTTTTTCCTTCAATCTCTTCAATATGATTTAATTTTAATTCATAGACTCTAAGATTGGCGTACAAGTTACTTAACGACCAAGTACCCAAAACTTTGGAGTCTTCTAAAGAGGTAGCCTTATTTACCCATTTAGAACCTAAAGCAGATAGGAAAGTCATATTGATTTCCTTATCGGTTAAAGTTTTGCCAAGAGATCTACAAGCATTAACTACCTCAACATATCGGCCGTAGGTTTGACGCAAGGTTTCGTTGGATTTTCTGTTGAAGTTGTTGTATGATCTTTCAACAGCATATAATTTGCTTTCCTTGCATTCGTCATCACCTTCGAGGTAGCTCTCAATGGCATCCCACATCTGCTTTGTGGTTTTGAGGTACATCACTTTCTGTAGAGTTGATACGGGGAGGGTTCCAGAAATGATGTGCCTAGCCTTGCTGTCCAAGGCAACCAATCTCTTCTCTTCATCCGACCACTCTTCTTTTGGGTTTTTGACCTCTGGAATTGTTGCACTGGTGGTTGCATCTGTGTTGGCCTTCATTGGAACTAACGGGCCATTGATCACGCATTCCACCAGCATTTCATCTATAATTTCTAAATGAATAAGCATTCGGCACTTCCAGATGTCAAAGTGTTCTTCGTCCAAGATTGGAATGTGTGAATAGTTAACAGTAGTCATTGTCTTTGTATTTGCCATATCGAATCGGCACACAAGCTGTTAAGCTTGAAAAACAGTGGTTTTAAAATGTGTTAGCTCTGATACCACTTGTTGGTCCCAAAGGTGGCAACAAGGGTGAAAATACAGCTAGAGGGGGGGGTGAATAGCTGTTACAAATTTTTCGCCCTCTTATAAAAACTAAACCTCTTGCTTACAAAATCCTCTTGCAGTTGATAATAGACTGCAAGTGATAGTGTAAAATGCACAGCGGAATTATAGAGTATAAAGCGGTTTTAGAGGCGGTTTGTAAAATGCGGTTTTGATATGCGGTTTTGGGAAGTGCAGTTTTACAAACACGTGTGGTTTTGACTTTGTTAACTCCAAACACTATTTCACAATAATGGATAACTAAATAAAGATCAAACAGAGACAAAGATAAATAATTAGTAAGCACAAGAAATATAAATGCAGAAAGTAAGAACACGCTATTTGGAGTGGTTCAATCGATAAACGATCTACGTCCACTACCAAGATGGTTAGTCTTGGATTTCTAAGAGAGATTTTATATTAAGTATTGTGAGATTACAAAGTACAATAAAATCTTTACAATGAAGAACAAATCCAAAACTATAACCAGTGTATCTCAAATATATAATCTATGTGATTAAACAAGTGAGGTGTGTGTGTGAGAACAAGATCAAGGCTCTTTAAATCTGTGAGATGTAGAGCTCAATGATTCTTGAATGTGTTAAGGCTTGATTTCTGGGCTGGAGAATATTTCTTGAAGTATGAAGATGAAGATTCAAAGGGTTGAATAATTTCTGGGCAGAGCTTCAGCTTCTATGAACACAGCACTTCTCAATTTTTCAAGCATCCTTCAAATGGTGAAGATTAGGGATATTTATACCCAAGCATCAAGAAACTAGCCATTGGATACAGCTGTTGTAAGGACAGTACTTGATGCAATCCTATTGGTCCACAGTAACCACTTTTGTCCTTTGGAACAGCTGCTGCAGATAAAGTTGATCAGGCTCCAGCTGCAAGCAATGAGGTTAGGACACCTGTCAACTTTTCAAGATCCTTGCAGATCTTCTCTGACATTGAATCACGTGAAAAGATATGGTGGTTGACTTTTGATATTGCTGACGTGGATTCCAACGGATAAAAAGTGGTTCACTTCAAGTAGCCAATCATTGGATGCGGTTGGTGAGATGCGGTTAGGGACATGCGGTTTTGCTACACCAGGAGGTTGCATGGATGCGGTTGCACATGAACCGCACGGAGTGCGGTTCAAGGGCGGTTGCATGCGGTTGGTTGATAGGCATTCAAGGTAGAACTACACTTGCGGTTTACAAGTGCGGTTTATAGGGCGGTTTTGAATACTGCTGGAACTGCAACTTTGCTTCCAATGAATCTTGTGCCAGTCTTCAAGCCTAGGATTAACTTATTCTATAAAATGGACTTAGCTAAAAAAATTGAAGTCTAAACTTCATTACATAGGGTCCTAAAGTCCTTAAAATAGACAGGAGGTTATGGTATCAATCAAATCTAATACAAAACAGGAGGGTTAAAACATGCATACCCAACAATCTCTCAAAAGAAGATTGGATGTTGATTACTCTAATTCTGGCAATCGACAACAAGGAACTGAAAAATTGCTCCATTCGATGATGCGAATTTGAGTAATGTATTAGCCCCAAATAAGTTGGAATATTTGAAGAGGCGTGGTATGCCAACTGGCCAAACTATTGGAGTTTTGAAATCCATCAACAAAGATTATGTGATGATTGAATCACAGAATGATTTGCTAACAAATAAAAAAGACACAACGCGAACATCACCAGGTAATACTTGCTTTTAATATTTGAGTTTATGGTTTTGTGATTTTGAATATCATCACAACTATACTTCTTCTTTTTCTTTATTTTTGTCAGTATTATATTACCTTTTTAAAATGCAATTACTCCAACCCTTTATCTTATCCCCATGTCAAAGCCATTTAATGACACCAACATTTCCTATGAGTAACAACATGAACAGTAAGAATACTATTCTTCTTAAGTTGTACACTTATTTTCGAGATTCATGCCCATACACTCTCCCCGTACACCTCAAACTTAAACAGATGAATTTTTGGGTATGCTGAGCAAGGAATTGAAAGATAGAATAGAGGTGTTGTAAGTATAAAAAGTAAAATATGAAATAAATGAGTTGTAAAAGGGACAGAAGGAATATATGCCTTTTACCAGGAAGACAATAACCTCTTTTTTGTTTTAACCTAAGTCACAAACCAGTAAACTATTTATTGATAAGTCTGTTTAATGATGTTATAATTAATTTCGTAAAATTTCTCTTAGGGGGTTTACAATCTCTCACAAGAAGATTGGATGTTGATTACTCTAATTCTGGCAATCGACAACAAGGAACTGAAAACATTTCTCCATTCGATGATGCGAATTTGAGTAATGTATTAGCCCCAAATAAATTGGAATATTTTAGGATGCATGGTATGCCAACTAGCCAAACTACTGGAGTTTTGAAATCCATCGACAAAGATTCTGTGATGATTGAATCACAGAATGATTTGCCAATAAATAAAAAAGACACGACGCGAACATCACCGAGTAATACTTTCTTTTAATGTTTGGGTTTATGGTTTTGTGATTTCGAATGTCTTCACAACTATACTTTCTTTTTTTTTTTTCTTTGTTTTTTGTCAGTATTATATTACCGTGGTAGCCATTTGATGACACCAACATTTCCTATGAGTAACAACATGAACAGTAAGAATACTATTCTTTTTAAATTGTACACTTAATTTCGAGATTCATGCACATACACTCTCTCCGTACACCTCAAACTTAAACGGATGAATATTTGGGCATGCTGAGCAAGGAATTGAAAGGTAGGATAGAGGCGTTATAAGTATGAAAAGTAAAACATGAAATAAATGAGTTGTAAAAGGGACAGAAGGATTGCATGCCTTTTACCGGGAAGACAATAGTCTCTTTTTTGTTTTAACCTAAGTCACACACCAGTAAACTATTAATTGATAAGTCTGTTTAATGATGTTATAATTAATTTCGTGAAATTTCTCTTAGGGGGTTTACAATCCCTCAAAAGAAGATTGGATGTTGATTACTCTAATTCTAGCAATCGACAACAAGGAACTGAAAACATTTCTTCATTCGATGATGCGAATTTGAGTAATGTATTAGCCCCAAATAAATTGGAATATTTTAGGATGCATGGTATGCCAACTGGCCAAACTACTGGAGTTTTGAAATCCATCGACAAAGATTCTGTGATGATTGAATCACAGAATGATTTGCCAATAAATAAAAAAGACACGACGCGAACATCACCGAGTAATACTCTTTTAATGTTTGGGTTTATGGTTTTGTGATTTCGAATGTCTTCACAACTATACTTTCTTTTTTTTTTCTTTTTTTTTTGTCAGTATTATATTACCTTTTTAAAATGCAATTACTCAAACCCTTTGTTTACATAATATTATGCGTAGTGCCTAATCTTTGAATATTCTGCTGTTTAATTAAAGATGTTTTGACTAATCTTTCCTAATCAGAAAATGATCCACAAGAAAAATTATAACATTTTGCTTAATGGCTAAAGTCTAACTATGCCCGTCGAATTTTGACGGGTTACTCACTAGTATCTTTAAAAAAGCCGATCATTCTTCTTGCCGATGAGACATAGTAAAAAATAATAAAAGAAAGTCCAAAAGAATTCACAAAAGCCTACGCAAAATATAAACCCGTTCGGCCCACTTACTTCACGGGTTTATCAAATCGAATTAATAATCCCTAAGGGTGTGCTCTGAGTTCAAAAATGGGAGAAAAGAAGAAAAGTAGGAGGAAATCTAATAAATTTTCCTCCCAATGTGTGTTCCCGAATTTTTTAAGGAAATAATTGAAATGAAAGAAAAGGAAAATTTTATGGATTTTCCCTTTTACACTTTCCTTTCAAAATTGAGAAAAGTTGAAAGGAAAGAAAATTTCATTAACAAATCTTTTTGCTTTACCTATTTTACCCTTTAAATATAATATTCTTTTCTCTTTCATTAAGAGTATAAATATAATTTACTTTAATTTCCTTTGTCTTCCTTTCTAAATTAAAAATTTTTCTTAAAAATATTAAATTTCCTCGTCTTCTTTTCTTTTTCCTTCTCTTCTCTCCTACTCCCTCCGTCCCAGAAAATCCTTCACCTTTTATTCAAAATGGCATCCCGTTTGAAGCTTCATCTTTCCTAAAATAATTTTTTTTATTAATATTCTATTATACCCACTCACTATTTCCTTCACTCATTCTCTCTCCTAATTCACTATTACACTCACAATATTTTTTAAATTTATTATTTCCTCCACTAATTCTCTCTTTTATTTTTAAATTACACTCATAATATTTTTTTTTCACCTATTTTTTTAATTTACGTGTCATCAGACTAAAAATGGTGAGAGAAATCCTGGGGAGGGAGGGAGTATTCCTTTCTTTTTCTCTTCCTTTTAAAACTCTAAAACTCGGGAGTGGACCCCAAATATTTAGTCGTCTAGGGTTTTAGAATCTGCCGACAAACGCCACAGTCGGCCATTCTGAAAGCTCCCACCTCAACAATGGCGAAAAAGCGTACCAGACATCAAAATCCAGAACCTTTCCTTCAAGATGACTCTAATACCGTCTCCCAGAAACGAACCAAGCCTGCAAAATTACACCAGCGAGAAGAAAAGGTAACTGTGTGAACGTGCATCCCTCTAATTGTTTATATGCGCACACGTATGTTCTTATAATGGGTGTACATGCTATGTGTATGCAGCTTATATCGACGGGTATGAGCTCAAAGATATTGAAGGAGGCTTTGCTCCAGCAAAAGGAGATTCAGGAGGAGGCAGATGCTGAAAACCCTAATCACATTGTGTTTACTGAAGAACCTGTGAATGCAGCTCAATTGGACGACGATGATGTTGATGATTTTTCCGGGTTTTCTGAGACTCAAAGCCAATTTGGCGGGTTTGAGGTTTTTCACTTGATTTTATCTCATTGTACATTGGCATTTTCCTTTGGCTTTAGAGGCTTGTTAGAAATGTTCATACCTGGAGTTCGGTTGGAAAGCGGGAAGTGCCACTCCAGTAAAAAGAAATAATTCTATTTGGGTTGAAATTACTTTTGTTTCTTGGGTTCTCATCTGAATTTTGGATTTAAAATAGGGGGAGATTGATGAAGATGATGAGAAGTTACTGGAGGCATTTTTCTCCAAGGATGCTCACAGGCAGCGGACATTGACGGATGTGATTATTGAGAAGATCAAAGAAAAAGATCAAGTTTCTTCGGGTATTGTTTACTTTATCCAACTCATGGTCTTGCATTGTTGACTGTTCTTTAGAGTTGTGATCCTATATTTAGTGTTTGCTATGTTTCTTTGATGGGTCTATGGTTTGACCTGATGGTTTTCAATAATACAACACCACCAAAAACAAACAGTTGTGGGCTTGTGGCATCTTGTAATGAACTTCATGAGCTCAAACATTTATCGGTTCTCTCATTTCTTATCTATCCGGTGTTCACTTTTCTTTGTAATAAATGAGGTTCTTGTTTGGATTATTGCATGTATTCTGCTTTTCTTTTTGTAAGCTGATTGTTTGTGAATAGCATTATTGATAATGTGAGGGTGTTTTGTGGCATAGGAATACCATTCCCATTTTCACTTCGTTTAATAGGTTCTTATTGCAGAAATGCGAGCTGTGCCTAAGCTGGATGATTCCATCATAGATTTATACAAGGGGTATGGCACCTATCTTTTTCTTATGATCTAAGTCATTGTTTAGTCCTACAAATACTGACCATGTGTATGCATCAACCACAGTGTTGGGAAGCTTCTTAGCAAATACACTTCGGGAAAAATGCCAAAAGCTTTCAAACATATACCATCACTTCATAATTGGGAGGAAGTCTTGTACCTTACGGAGCCAGAGAACTGGTCTCCAAATGCCATGTATCAAGCCACAAGAATCTTTGCTTCCAACCTTGGAGTTAAGAAGGCAGAGCGATTTTACAAGTTTGTTTTGCTCCCTCGTATCAGAGAAGATATCCGAAAGAATAAACGTCTGCACTTTGCTTTGTATCAAGCTCTGAAAAAGTCTGTGTACAAACCAGCTGCTTTTAACAAGGGAATTTTGCTTCCATTGTGTGAGGTATGCATGTCCTGTAAATATTACTAAGGAAAACTTTTGTTGCTATCTAATATGATAAACTGACGTGCAAAATTCTATATTTATATGAAAGTCGACTAGGATTTTATAAAAAGATTCTGCAAAATAGTTTAACATGCTTTTTAGCACTCCATCTGTTCATAAATTGGTGTCCATTTTTTTGAGGAAATTAAGGAAAATGACTTCTAAACACTTTTAATAACAAGCATGCTTAAACATCCTCGATGTTCACCTTATATAGTTGCAAGGCATAATAGTTGACAAATGTGAATTTGTAACTTCACTTGAAAATAGACTCATTTCGGGAGACTCGTTTTGGGCCAGAGGAAGTAATTTTTTGTAACATGCTGTTTAGCACTCACTCTATCCGAAACGGGTGTCCATTTTTAGTTTCTTATTTAGGAAATTGAGGAAGTTTACTTTTAAATAATCTCAGTAGCACGTATGCATAATATTCATTGTTGTTCACCTTATATCATTGCAAGGCATAATAGTAGACAACTGTGATTTTTTAAACTTCATTTGAAAATGGACACTCATTTCGGGAGGCTCATTTTGGGCCAGAGGTAGTAACGGGTTGTGACTTGCTGTTTAGCACTCCCTCTCTGTTCATAACAGGTGTCCATTTTTAGTTTTTTTTTTTTTTCCTGAGAATATCAAGGAAGTTGACTTTTAAATACTTTTATAGCACATATGTATGTTCACATTATATCATTGCAAGACATAATAGTTGACATACGGAATTCTTGAACTTCTGCTATATCTTGCTCTAAATATTCATTAGCAATTGCAGGCATTTCAGTTTGTGGGTTCCAGTGATTTACATGATGGAGCTTTTTTCTGGCATTTGAATGAATTTGTGTATAAAAACTATTTTATCTTATGCAGTCAAGGACTTGCAGCCTGAGAGAAGCTGTCATTATTGGGAGCATTTTTCAGAAAGTCTCCATTCCACCTCTTCATTCCAGGTAAGTCTGTTAACTTGGAAAAGAGAACAAAGTTGTTATGCACCCTCCTTGATTGCTGATGAGGAGAATTCAGGGGATCTTTGAGCAGCATCCATACTCATCTCGTCTAGGATATTTTTTTTTGTTTACTTCCAGATGTTATAACTTATATCCATAAACTTCATATTGCATTGCTGTTTTAAAATTTACTTTTCCAAGATTTTTAGAATGGACCGATAATAATTACACTTTTAGAGTGCAGTCAAGGGTTAGGAGTGGCGGTTGCTTCGGGGTTGGGGGTTTGTATTGAAACAGAGCAGCCTTTATGATCTTGCTTTCAAAGTATTTTGTATTAAACCGGTCGTTAATTTTTAGCTTGTTAGCTGGAGATATTTGATCAAAGTGTCACTGGATTTACAGTGTTGCGCTGTTAAAGCTTGCGGAGATGGAGTACTGCGGCACGACAAGGTATTTTCATTATTTCGAGTTTCCTGGCATACTACGTTTTCCTTCCAAAATAGTTAAGAATTTATTGGATCAGGTCACTGGCCGAATGCATTGGTCTTTTGGTCTTACAGATTGCTGGGTAATGTACAAGTCAAAGAAATGATAGTGATCCAATTATTGTGGTGCATGGAACTTTCATGAGAATTCCTCTATGTGCATGTAAACACAATATTTTGGGTTCCAGGGAAAATCTCAATGCGTCTGAGCAGTTGTCAACCAGTGGGATATAGTTTACCTTATGATCAGGGATCAGATTATCAATTCGTGAAAACTTGTGCAAGAATTTTACATATCTGAATGCCTAAAAAGCCATCCTTTAAGCTAGAAATGTGTGTAAAATTTAGAAGTAAAATACAGCACAGTAATCACCTGACACACACACAGTGTAGAATACGCTGTGGTGATCTGCTCTCAGTTTATTTAACCAAACAATCAATTTCTTAAGGTAACAATCAATTCTTAAACGTGTTAGCTTGATATACATTGGCGAGCTTCTCTCTAAGAGCATAAGCTTAAGTTTTTAGGATGAGTTGGTAACTAAACAAAAGGCAACTGTGGTTGAGCGACTATGATAAACTTTGAATAGGATGCGCTCTCTTTTGTATTGATGGTTTCTTGTCTTCAATTAAATAGAGAAGGTGGATAATTAAATGGGTTTGTTGAAGTTTAAACCTACAGATCCTTTTGAGAGAATATATTCACATGCATGGTTTAAAGTCTCAGTCTTCAAAATAATGTTATTTATTTTCATATTCTATTACCACATTCTTTTCACTAGCTTAACAATCTTTTATGGTTTATTTGCTGCAGCTATTTCATTAAGCTGTTAGTTGAGAAGAAATATGCTTTGCCGTATCGGGTGCTTGATGCTATGGTTGTCCATTTTATGAGATTCATAGAAGAGTCAAGGATAATGCCTGTTATCTGGCATCAGTCACTTCTTGCCTTTGTGCAAAGGTAACATTCTTTTTGCTCCACCACTAATCAATTGGTGTGACCAGTTATGCTAGCACGGATATGGACTGAAAGTTTCTATCTCCCTGTTAGTTTTGACCGTTCTTATTTTCCCTATTTCTTCCTATCATTTATTGGCGGTGGGCAGTCTATATTCTGAAATTAACCATGTAATGTCTTCAGGTACAAAACGGGATTGACAAAGAATGATAAAGATGATCTTCTCCTTCTTGTTGAAAATCAAAGACATAAATTGGTATGCCAATTAACTACTTGGATACCTTACAAATGCTCGTGTTATTCATAGTATTGCTATACATTCCATATTCATTGCGTGTTGGTTATTCTTCATTAATCATTTTAAATTAGCTGACAGTTGTAGAAGCCCTTGGTCAGAGTTTTAATCAAGAACCGACTAGGAAATCTTGTTTTCCCTGGCGTTTCCTTATGGAACTTCCTAATGAGCTTAGCTGGTCTGTTTGGGAGCTTTAATGACCATAGCTATACCAACTCCACTCTTATATGGAGCTGTACATAGCATTCCTTTCGGGAGTCAAAATAAGCATATTTTTTTCTTGTATGCATCTGTTCAATCTATATTCGACTCATTTGTCCCCCTCCCCCAATGCAGGTTACACCTGAGATAAGTAGAGAGCTAAGGAATAGCCGCAATCGTGGGGATAAGGAAGATGACCTGATGTCAATTTATATCCTTTTGCATGATGAAAGTACAAGTTACTTATTGAAGTTTGCCTATTAAAAGATTTACTTTAGATTCAATCTCATTTTTTCGTTGTTCATCTAGGAAATTCTGAAGTTTAGGCTGTTTAGCGTAGCTATTTCTGTTTGTCACTCTTTTGAATCTTCTCGTGAACTGATTATTTTTGCATTAATTGTTTCCTTCACTCCGTGCTACCCTCTTCTATTTCCGTGATCAATAATAAAATTGAAGAAGATAGGTTTGATATTCCAGATGTTCCTATGGAAGAGGATTGACTGACGACAATACGCTTTGTTCTGGTAACCCCTCTCTTTCTCCCTCTCTCTCTCAACAAGCACACAGCTACCAACCCTCGAATCATTACATTTACAAATTCTAACAACAATGGAATTTTGGCTTCTGGCGCAGGTAATGCTCAAGTTTTATGGGAAGAGCTCCATATGGCAGTGAAAAACTGCAACTTGAAGGCTTTCAATTGACTGGAGCTTTGTTGGAGTTGCAGTGTTCCTGTTACTGTTTTGCACAGATCTTATAGTAGCTTGACAAATGTATATGTAGTGTAGGCAATTTTGTCCAAGAAACATCCTACAAATGCTCTTTGGTGTATTATTTGCGGCCTTCTGTCCATAATATAGTGATCATCTCTAGTAGGATGAATGCGATATTATTAGAGTTCCGACCCTTGCCAAACGAATTCAGCTGTCGGCTGTCTGCCTCTTATTGGTGTGTAAGCCAAGGATTTTTTTTTTTTTGCCCAGGAAATAAGTGAAGAGAGACTAAAAACAGTTGGACTTTTAACTCTTTATTTTCAGTGTCTCTAACTTGGTCCAATTTTTCCGTTGTATATCTATATGGACTTGCGCATAAAATCGGTTACAAGTACTCCTCGTATCTGCAAGGACATTCTTAGATACAAAGCATATGGATGGATTGGATCATAATGCATTAAAAATTGTTATTGATAATTGTCATGTGTATAAATATAAATATAAATATTTAGAATTTTATGAAAATTATTAATATTCATAAAATATTGATCAAGGTTCAATCAATTTTACCAAATAAAATAAAATGTACCTACTCGTTCTAAACAGATGTCATAAAATCATGATATAAAAAAATGGTTCAAAATAATTACTTCCCTATCATGATAAAAAAAAAAATTGTTCAAAATAATTACTTCTCTCGTCTCGGTTTCATTTTTTGTCTATCCCATTAGTTTAAGGTTCTTAGTTGCTTTATTTCCCAAAATGAACAATAAGACCGTAATTATGACAAATGAGACATATAAATAAAAAACTATAGAATTTTTTTCATAAATTGTGCTTTTTTAATTTTTTTTTTAATTTTTTTTAATTTTTTTTAAGAATACAATTTATTAGATTTAGGGGATTAGTTGAATTCCCAAAAAGCGAGGACCCAACGGGTAGTAGAAAAGTTGTTTGCTCCGCTCGCTCTCTATAAATTTTCTCAACTAATTCCCCCATTTGTTCAAAGTTCCCCCAACATGTGTATGTGAGTGAGTGAGTGAGTGAGTGAGTGAGTGAGAGAGAGAGAGAAGATTGTTGAAAATGGCGGCCATGCTGCATGTCATCGGAGCAGTTTTTAGCACAAAAGTACCGTTCTCACCTTCAGATCAACCTTCTAAACTCATCATTTCCTCTCTCCAATCACTCCCTGGTAAAATCACGCTTGCACTAAACTATATACAGTGAAATTAATTTAATGATTCATCGACCGTTATCCGAGTTTAGTATTAGTTGAAAGAGCAAGCAATACATTGGCGAAACCCTAGTTCATGAAGAAAAATTTTCTGCTCTTAAATTTTCCCGCCATTTTTATTGAACTTTTTTTTTATTTGTTTTTGATACATTGTCGTTGTTGTTTGCTCTAGTACTAGTGATTAGATCTGTCGGAAGATTATTTTGGGTGCGGGTTTCGGAAGCTGCAGAGCCAGAATTTTCCTTTAAAAAAGCAGTGATGGTTGCTGTAGTATTTGCCTTTAGTTTAGTAGTTTTGTGGCGGAGCCAAGAAATTTTCACAAGGGGGGATGGCAAAATTATTTTCACCAATTAATAGGGGGCAAAATAAAATTCAGTGCATTTTCCTTACACAAACGGGCAAGTTTTAATAAATTGCACTAAAACCCTTATTTTTTAACATTTGCGCTAGTATAACAAACTTTTTCTCATTTAAAAGGGGGCAATTACCCCCATAAAGCCCTTACTGGCTCCGCCAGTGCTTTAGTTAGATTCTCCCCGCTGTGAGGTGGCTTTTGATTAAGATGCTTTTGACTATTTTAGGCACAGGCTGAAAGGAGTGTGACTTCAACAACTTCCAAACCTGGGTAATTTCACTCTGGCCTGATATTGCATTCCTTCTTTCTACACTTGTTTGATTTCATGTGTATTTGTCTTCCGCTTATTTTGATTCAGTGGTATAAGGTATTACAAGCCACAATGTGGTTATGGCCCATACTCCATTTCCCCTGTAATTCTTTGTATGAGAATGTGTGGTTTCTTGTCTGTTTATTACTGCTCATCGTTCTGATATTTTCATTAATGATTCATTTTTGTTAATGATTCTAATTTAAGGCTAGAAGATGAATTATTGCCACATGATTTAATTTTTCCATTAATGATTCTAACGAAAGCAGCTACTCAAAGTGAGAATCCAGTAGTCTTTTTTTTTTTTTTTACTTGAGCACTTGCTCATGTACAATGTGAAAGATAGGGTTTCTAATGAAGATTATATAATGTCGCTAGAAGAGGCAGATATGGTAAGGCCTGGCGAGTATGTTACAATCCGCACATACTCGCGCATGAGTTCCCAAAAGCACCGTTCTCACCTTCAGATCAACCTTCTAAACTCATCATTTCCTCTCTCCAATCACTCCCTGGTAAAATCACGCTTGCACTAAACTATATACAGATTTAATACTTCATCGACCATTATCCGAGTTTAGTATTAGTTGAAAGAGCAAGCAATACATTGGCGAAACCCTAGTTCATGAAGAAAATTTTCTGCTCTTAAATTTTCCCGCCATTTTTATTGAACTTTTTTTTATTTTTGATACATTGTCGTTGTTGTTTGATCTAGTACTAGTGATTAGATCTGTCGGAAGATGATTTTGGGTGCGGGTTTCGGAAGCTGCAGAGCCAGAATTTTCCTTTAAAAAAGCAGTGATGGTTGCTGTAGTATTTGTCTTTAGTTTAGTAGTTTTGTGGGGGAGCCAAGAAATTTTCACAAGGGGGGAGGGCAAAATTATTTTCACCAATTAATAGGGGGCAAAATAAAATTCAGTGCATTTTCCTTACACAAACGGGCAAGTTTTAATAAATTGCACTAAAACCCTTATTTTTATTTTTTTTTTAACATTTGCACTAGTATAATAAACTTATTCTCATTTAAAAGGGGGCAATTGCCCCCATAAAGCCCTTACTGGCTCCGCCAGTGCTGTAGTTAGATTCTCCCCGCTATGAGGTGGCTTTTGATTAAGATGCTTTTGACTATTTTAGGCACAGGCTGAAAGGAGGGCGACTTCAACAACTTCCAAACCTGGGTAATTTCACTCTGGCCTGATATTGCATTCCTTCTTTCTACACTTGTTTGATTTCATGTGCATTTGTCTTCCTTGTATTTTGATTCAGTGGTATTACAAGCTACAATGTGGTTATGGCCCATGCTCCATTTCCCCTGTAATTCTTTGTATGAGAATTGTGGTTTCTTGTCTGCTTATTACTGCTCATCATTCTGACATTTTCATTAATGATTCATTTTTGTTAATGATTCTAATTTAAGGCTAGAAGATGAATTATTGCCACATCATGTCACATGATTTAATTTTTCCATTAATGATTCTAACGAAAGCAGCTACTCAAAGTGAGAATCATGTAGTCTTTTTTTTTTTACTTGAGCACGTGCTCATGTACAATGTGAAAGATAGGGTTCCTGATGAAGATTATATACTGTCGCTAGAAGAGGCAGATATGGTAAGTCCTGGCGAGTATGTTACAATCCGCACATACTTGCGCATGAGTTCCCAAGTGATCCTTAGGTCATTGTATTGGTCCCTTGAACCGTTTGATCTCTACACTATTGGAATTCTTGAAGAAGACCCACCGACGCCACCGTGTGCTTATAGTTGAGGAGTGCATGCAAGTAGGTGGTATTGGTGGCAGCCTGACTGTAACAATTAATGAGAATTTCCATGATTATTTGGGTGCTCCAATTGTTTGCTTATCATCAGTGGATGTGCTGACCCCTATGCATGGACATTGGAGGAATGGGCAGTTGTTCGACCTCCACAGATTGTTACTGCTGTTGAGCAGCTATGCCAGTAACACAAACATGAACAAGTGGTGAGGTTCAGTTGCAGTGGTCTATTATTTAACAAAGATATCATGTGCCTTGGCGTGCCTATATCCGTTTCACCTTGTACTAGGAGGGTGTTGAATTTCTTCTTACGTAACCCTTTAATGTCTATCACTTGGAAATATGAGGTAAGTATAAGTTGGGCCATGTTTTGTTCTTCATTCTGAAAAAAATGGAAATAATTTGTGCATCTAAGATTCCAAGAGTTCCGTTCCTGCATTGAGTTGACAAATGGAAATAAGGTGATTACAGTATATGCTGTTTTATGGATTGAGATTTGGGGTATCCATTGAGGTCTCAAAATAAGAATATTCGATGGATTGAATCAATCATCTGGAGTATGCTGATATTGAGAAACGAGTGAACAGTTGATTAAGTGAATCAATTTGTTGCATATTGCTGATTTTCATTTTGAAAAAAAATGTTTTGTTCTTCATTTTGAAAAAAAATAAAGTGTGCTGATATTGAGAAATGAGTGAACAGTTCATTAGGATAATTAAATCAACCTAAAATTATTGCTCAAAGTACCTTCGTGTTAACGACAAAAAGTGGGAAGATCATTTTGGGACGGAGGGAGTATATATTATCCTTGGCATGCCTTCTGACTTTCATATTGTGTTCGTACATGTTATGGTTTGATGAAAAATTTCGTCCTGTTTTCTATCGTAGCATCTCCTCCCAGAGTCCCATTGACTAAATAGATCCACCAAAATTTTGTAGCTGACATTTATTATGGGTAATCACCTACATTGTTCCTAAAATGCACCAATGTTGTTACGCTACTTGTAGTGCAGTGCAGCCATCTGAATGATCTCAAATTTTTATACGTCGCTTGATATTGATATAAATTCTGATTAATATAACCAGGATTTCTATACTGCATTCCATTTGCAAGCCTAAAGATTAGGTGTATGCCGATTCCCCCTTATCTAAGTTAATTATCTTTTGGGCTTTATACTTGTTTTTTAAATGGGTATATTATGGCCATCACCAACATTCTTTGTTTGATCTAATTTGGTTCCAACAATTTCCAGTTTGTAAACAATGCTAATTTTATCGAGCCAATCCATCAACAAACAAATTCTTCCTTCATAGAAATATTATGTTGTCTGAAAACATTTTCCATATTCTCATATGATTGTGGTTATGTATATTATCTGTTTCAATGTACCTGTTCAGCTTAGATGGTCCATTCTAGTACAGTTATATGCCCTGAACCATATTGCTTGAACTTTACTGTTTTGCAAATTAGGTACTTTAAAAAATATATGCGAGTGCATATATTCTTCCTCATTCTAATATCTGGTCGTTGATTATATTCCACAATAAACATTTTATACTACCTACTTACCATCAGCATATGATAGCTATTGCATAGTATATTATATAAACACGAAGGCTGCACACTCTCAGATAGAGACCTTTTTGACGCATGCAGTAATTAAAACCTCTCCTTTTGCTTTCAACATATTTTATTTATGTTTGTTAGTTTAGTTTCACAGTAACTGATGTGATTGATTTGTTCAATTTCCATTTTCATAAAAATGTCCTCTGGATAATGGATGTGGGCAGTCATACGGGTACGTGATACGGTGCATGATGGCAGCACGTATTGCCCTAGCTGATGTTGATAGATCAATAGGAGGCCAACACTTAGAAAATCCTTCCATGCGGACCCCCACTATAGGTCCCTTAATATTTGTTTCATTCCACGTCACATTTTATTCACGGGACCGCTTTCTCTGACGTATTCAGCCATATTTCTTTGTTGTATTATGCTTTCTTCAGCTTCAGGGAAACTTTTGGATGCTCCATGCTTATGACTGATAGCGCCTTGTTCGACCATTTTCGTTAAGTCCTACACACACTATCGTTTCTTCAAGCATTTAGGCTGCTAGGGTTTGTATATCATGCTAAAGGAGGCTTGTAGTCCTTTTGGAATCTATAGCTTGTAAATGTGAGAGGTAGAGAGAATCTTTACTGGAATTTGGAAGCATACTGAAAAGGGAATTATTTAAGCCCAGTGATACTTTCACCTGATGAGGTTAGATAGCTTGTTGATTACGCCATTCCAAACTAGGTCGGTTCGGTTTGGACAGCTGATTTGGAGAATGTATATTTAGGCTTATTATACTTGAAATTAAGACAACACCGTCGGCTATAAGTTTCCGCATGAGAGTAAGCTCATCGAGATTTGTATGACACTTGGCGTGTCTTTGTGTGTATGTAAATGGACAACATAAGGGTATCCAAATAACACATACCTTGCATGTGTGGAGAGAGATCCCTTGTATAGCAAGGCCAAAAGGTGGCAGTTATGCATGAAATTTGATATTGTTCACTGAGGCCACATGTCGCACCTTGATTGAAGTCTCAGTCTCATATGACCTAAATGAGACGAGGGGACGGTTGGCGACCAATTATGTGTGGCAACTACTCAGAGGATGACACGTGGGCGGAGTCACTGAATGCGCAAGAAATGTATGACACATGTGCCAGTCGGTCATTATTCTTGGTTGTGCTTGTTCCCTGGGTAATGTATGCCGGGATTAAATAGAAGGTGGCTCAGGGGTGGTGACCGGAGGTTGACCTGGCCCAAGAGACGGTGTCATTAGGCCGGTATCATTACTTGTGATGTTTCTTTTTGGCTCTGATCTTTTAACAATCTACAAGTATCATTGAACATTTATCCTGTATTTGAAAATAGATAAATAAATGGATTTGATATTCAAGTGTAGAAAATGGATTGACGATAGGATGTCAAATTTGTTAGTTATATGTTGAGGGTGTCAGAAGATCTTTGGCATGTGTGGATTCTTTGGACCCTATACACACCCAAAGGCCAATTTGATTTGTTTAATGTGGTCTTTTCTCTTTTATAGCTGAAATCCAGGCAAATATACAGCCTCAAATAGTAATTATTGATCATCTGTCGAAGTTTTAGTTACTTGTGCATTCAAAATTTTCACAAGCTCATGTATTTAGCTGTCAAATAGTTAGTTTTCAAGATCTTGTCGAAGTTTTTTGACCCATATCCTTGAGATGCTCATGTAGAAACATTTTGTAAATTGTAATATATGTTGCTGACTCTTCTAGAACTTGTGGTGATGCATATTTTTAGGTTTATCTAATATATTTTGGGGTAGGATTCTCTAGGACAAATCCCTGATATTTAAAATTAATATTTTAAATACATGATCAGTTGTTAGACTTTGGTTTCTCATCATAAATACATCTGATGCGTATCTCAGCATATGTGTTTATGTTGTATAAATGGGCCCAATACTATATTGTTGAAAAACATCATATTTTTCGTCATGTTCATAGAATTTTGAAAGGTTGTTGTACTGTATTGTTTTATTATATTTTCCTTTTCCCTTTGCTCTTTCCAATTATATTTATGCTTGATCTCCATTCTTATTGTAGGTACAAATGCCATCTGTCTTGATCAACAATACTATACAAGGATGCTCCAGAATTCTAGGCAATTAGCGCATCGTCAGCAGCAGGGGACACCTGCCGAATGATTATCGGTCGACATTGAGAATGGTAAGTAACTAAACATTTCTCCGCTGTTTTTGACTTCTAGAGTTTTCTTGTTATAATTGAACTCTGATTTCCGGCTGCACATGTGGTTTGTTGACTCAAGGAAAGGTAATATGGTAACACAATGTGAACTGGATTGCTGATTTTGCATGGTCTGAAAGTTACCCGTACTCTTAAAGTGTACAACTCTAGGCTTCCAAAAGAAATCTCTGGAGATCAAATGAATTTGTTGTCAGTACAAATGATTATATGAACGTTTTACCTGTTAGAACTGCCTTGCTAGTATTCCATTCAAGTTGAGTTTATGGGTTTATATTGTTTCCTTTAGACTTCGAATTTGCTGAGAACTCTAGTGAATTGGTTATAGGAGATGATGATACAATTGATAGATGTATTCATTCTACGAGTTTAGTAATTTCTCCAAAAAATGAATACGGAGCGAGTATTATCCACTATATCAGTAGCGACGTTTTTGGAGATGGCCAACCCTTATGTTCTTGATTTCTTGATGTCATTTAATGTGATGGTTTATAAGGTTAGGTCTATCTGCGAGACCTGATATATAGAATCATGGTCTAAGCATGAAACATGTTGTGGAGTTCAGTATTGAAGTTAAATTAATAAGTAAAATGGCACTTAACATAATTTATTCAGAGAAAGAGTTAATATGTTATTCCCCCCGTCTCAAAATGAATGACTATTTTGAATTTAAGGATCATTTTGAAAATTTCGATTTTATATAGATAAAAATTATAATCATTAATGTTATTCACTTTCAAAATTTTGGTTTTGCAAATAATAATGAACTATAAAAAAATTGGAAAAAAAAAATCATTTAAGGACAATTTTTCTTTTATGGAATAGTTTCAAAATGATGTAGGAGGAACCGAGGAAGGAATCTGCACCAAGAAAGGATATTTGACGAAGTCAAATATATCAATTAATTTTGTATTTTAATTACTATCTTAGGACTTAATTTGTTTTAGTTTATATTTTATTGCTTATTTTCGTCATTAATTTTAATAGGTTGATTAGGGATGATTTTAGAGTAGATTTTGAGAAGATTTACTAGTTTTTGAGTCCTATTTAGTTACCATATAGGTTAGGAGTAATTTTAGAAGGTTTAGGATTGTTTTTCAAGTTTTATGGGCACTATAAAATAGGCCTAGTGGTGTAATCCGAAAATAAGCTTTAAAATATAAACTAAAACAAATTAAGTCCTAAGATAGTAATTAAAATACAAAATTAATTGATATATTTGACTTCGTCAAATATCCTTTCTTGGTGCAGATTCCTTCCTCGGTTCCTCCTACGTCACAAAAGGTCATTCATTTTGGGACAAAAATGACCATTCAACTTGGGAAAAAGGGAATATTATAGGTAAACAATTTGTAGTGGCATTGCATAATACATCAATGAACTTTGGACTTGACGTTACTTGTGTAAGGATAAGAGATGGAAGTTTCGTTATCTCTTTGCTCATTACCTCCACCCATTTCCCCCCTAGTTCAGTGTTCTACATACACTCCTCGTTCCTTTTTTTTCTTTTCTTTTTATCAACTTTTCAACTTGTATGCAAAAGGTTTGACTATTTAGGATATGTTCACATGCATGGCTGGTACCAGTTCATCATTCTTTCTCATAGCTTTCACCTCTTCTCAAGGGTAATATTGTTTATTCTTGACTTGCTTCTCTTTTAATTGGAAAATGATATACTCCCTCCGTTCCTAAAAGATTGTTCTGTTGTACATTTTGCAATTATTAAGGAAGAAATTTTGTACCTTTCAGACCAAGTAGATTTCAGACTAACATTCACGCCAAGTTTAGAAATGGGACATACTTTTTGGGACCAAGTCGAAAACCGCAAATGACAATCTTTCGCGACGGAGGGAGTACAACATAAAAAAAAAAAAAGAAAAAGAAAAAGCCATGTTATATGCATGAAAACATTGTTTGACTCATAAATAAAGTTTGAGGGGTGCAATTGTTTGGAATTGTGTAGTACGTAGTATTGACTGTATAACAGTACAGTCCAAAATATTAGGATTTGAGAATAAAACTTTACAAATCGGATGACCCATTGGTTAAAGTGGGGTAAAAAGATGATTGTACCCTAAGAAATAGATTTGATGGCCAATTTGCTAATGTTTCAATTGTTTGGTGGAGGCAGGTGGTCACATGAAAAACATCAGAACAGTACATCTTGTCTGTTGAAAAGGAAAAACCTAGGAGGACAAAATAATTGAAATTTTTGTTGGTTTTGATTTTGTGGCCGCAAATTTACTCACAGCCACACCTGCAGCTTTCATTGTTCCCTTTCACCACAAAAGACATGGACAACATTTAATTATCACAACCACAAGGAGCATATATGCTGTGTTGCAACTTGCAAGGCTTTGCTTTCCTATGTTTGGGAAATCGTAAATTTGTACACAACTTGAGATGATAAACAAGCCAAAACAAACTAGTAGCTACGAAAGCCGTTTGTAGTTGCATTATTTTAGTTCGATTTTTTTTTTTTTGGATATTTATATTGAGACGGAGAAAGTAATATTTTTGTTATATTCCCTCGCTTGGGCTGAGGATGGATGCCTCAAGCATTTCAATGCCCTCCATGTAGCATTAAGTTGTTGAGATATGATTATCAGTAGCGAAATGGGGTCACTTGACCCCTTAACTATTGGGATGTACTCCCTCCGTTCCACTTCAATGGATACCAAAAAAAAGGGCACACGTATTAAGGAAAGGTAAGAGAGAGAAAAAGTGGAGAGAGAATGTTGTGAGTGTAAAAGTAAAATAGGAGAGAGAATGAGTGGGAGAAATAGTTAGGAGAGAGAATGTTGTGAGTGAAAAAGTAAAATAGGAGAGAGAATGAGTGGGGTAAATAGTGAAGATTCCTTTCCATTTTGGGTAAGTATCAATTGATGTGAGACGGACCAAAAAGGAAATAAGTATCAATTGAAGTGGGACGGAGGAAGTATATCTTTTCAGTGCCTTCAATTTTTGAAAAGGTATAATATTAATAGTATACTCCCTCCGGCCCACGTTAGTTGAGACTAACTTTTTGGGCACACCAATTAAGGAAAAGTAAGTGAGAGAAAAAGTGAAAGAAAATGTTGTGAGTATGAAGAATTAAATAGGAGAGAGAATGAGTGGGAGGAATAGTTAGGAGAGAGAATGTTGTGAGTGTAAAAGTGAAATAGGAGAGAGAGAGAATTGAGTGGGGTAAATAGTGAAGATTCCTTTGCCATTTTGGCGTCTCAACTAACGTGGGACGCGAAAAAGCTTAGCCAGCCTCAACGTAACGCGGACGGAGGGAGTATGTGCCAATTTGACCCTAGATTTATTGAGAAATTAGTATTATGATATCATTTTGATCCCTTTAGTTCCAAATTCTATATGAGAAGTATTCTCCAAACGATTTTGACACTTTTTGCCAACTCTTTTTGGCTTTGTCACTGACCGATCTCGTGAAATGTACATCTAAGATTAATTTTGTATTTGTGAATCTCATCGAACACTCTTTAATCTCAAACTTCCATGCGACCGATCTCGTGAAATGTACATCTAAGATTAATTTTGTATTTGTGAATCTCATCGAACACTCTTTAATCTCAAACTTCCATCTTACAAATGAGACAACGTAATTATATTTTTTTGCAGTAGCGAAGCAGCAAATCTCACGATATAGGAGTTCCAAATTCCCCTCTTGAGCTCAACATTAAATTACTACCAATAACTTGCCTCAACAAAAATATTTTTGTCCTTTGTGCTTCATAACATTATTCTTGAAAATGACAGATAGAGTTTTCAGCACCTTGTCAAGAAACCATCATTATTATCCTTAATTTTCACATCAATCTGAAACTAAAATCTCGAAATCGAAATGTGTGTATATGGTCAACCATTGTTGCAACCTGTAATAGGCTACTTTTCGATATCATCATGACATAGTATGCAACTTTATATAGTTGCATGGAACACGAGTCACTGTAATCCCCTGTATATTTACTTTTTACTCCATTCATCTCAAATATAGTATCATACCCTTTTTTTTTCTTCATCCCAAAATAATTACTCCCTCCGTCCCACCCGACTCAGAACAATTTATCATTTTGAGCATTTCACTCGATTTAGAACATCCCAAAATAACAAGTTTATATTATTTTTATATTCCATGAGACCGACTTGTAATACTTACAACAACAATCCCCTTACTATTCCTCCCACTCATTCTCTCTCCTATTTTACTTTCCATACTCACAATATTTCCTCCACTCATTCTCTCTCCTCTTATTATATTAGTATTTCTTATTAATTACTCCCTCCGTCCATTTACAATGTTCACAGTTACTGTTTACACGTTGATTAAGGAGGGATTATTATATTGAAAGTGTTGTGAGTGTGAAAGTAAAATAGGAGAGAGAATGAGTGGAGGGAATAGTAAATTATAATGGTGTTGTGAGTATTAAAATAATGTAGGAGAGAGAATGAGTGGAGGGAATAGTAAATTATAGTGGGGTAGGGTTAATATTTTAATAATATAAAGTTTTCATTTTAGGAAAGAAACAAAGTGTGAACCATGTAAATGGACGCCCAAAATAGAAAGTGTGAACCATGTTTCTTTCCTAAAATGGAAACTTTATATTATTAAAATATTAACCCTACCCCACTATAATTTACTATTCCCTCCACTCATTCTCTCTCCTATATTATTTTAATACTCACAACACCATTATAATTTACTATTCCCTTCACTCATTCTCTCTCCTATTTTACTTTCACACTCACAACACTTTCAATATAATAATCCCTCCTTAATCAACGTGTAAACAGTAACTGTGAACCTACTAAATGGACGGAGGGAGTATATATATACATGGAGTTGTTCTTGTGTGAAATTAGTTTTTGGATAAGCTATCCTAGAACCTGTTTTGCTAAAGTGCCTTTTCTAGTACAATAAAGTGCATGTTGCAATATAAACAAAGTGCCTGTTCTATTATGACACTAATAAACACATTTAAATCGGTTGTAATGTTAAATAATGCGGTGATATTGTTGAAAAATAGTGCATGTTGTAGTGTTAAAAAGTGCATGTTGTAGTATTGAAAAGTGCCTCTTGTAGTATTGAAAAATGTCTGTTGTAATATTGAAAAGTGTCAAAGTGAATTAAAAAACACATGCCTGTTGTAGTGTTAAAATATGCCTCTTGTAGTATTCAGAAGTGCCTTCTGCAGTATCAAAAAGTGCTAGGTGGGTTTCAATTATTTACAATGTTAAAATGTGTCTGTTGTTGTGTAGAAAACTGCCTCTTATAAGTTTCAATTATTTACAAAAATGCCACCGCATATTTTGAGAAGTTCTATTTATTTACAAAAATACCATCGCGCCTATTTAAAAACACGTTCTACGCTTAGACGAGCGTAGAACACGTTTTACAAGAGATTTTCACATATACACGTAGTTAAGGCGTTAAAAGAGTTGGGTTAGAAAAAAGTTGGAAAAAAATGAAACAGGTAACTGTCAAGACCAAGACTAGGTTAATTGAAACAAAAAAGTAAAAAAAATAACAAACTATATGTATCATTAATGTCAGGCTCCCATCCATGCATTTACTCCTAGCTACCCTTTTTATTACTTTTTCGATAGAAAAATGTAAAGGCAGATAACCCTAATAGACGGTAATGGTAGATAACATAACATTTAACTGTCCAGCGACACGACGACTCAAAGTCTCCTTTGCGTTGTTCATCTTCCTCTTCATCGTGAAAAGCAAGCCAAAGCCAGTTTTTACGACGCTAAGGTGGTTTGAGCGATTTGGGTTGAGTTCCCTAGTGAACTGGGACATAAATGACCCACGATTTGGGACTCACGTTCGGGGACGTGGGACGAGTGGGGAGGGAAGTTCCCGATAAATATGTTTACAAGTCAACTACGATATTTATTGCGGTATGGATGCAATATTAATTATAAGATGAATGAATGCTTTTTAATAAAATTGAAGTTTTCTTACAAGATTGAGGTTCTTTTGAAAAAATTAACTATCTTTGGTGTGTTTCTAGGGCTGCTATTGCCAATTTAACTTTGACAAAAAAGTACTATAAGATTTTCATTATACTTAAGAAAACTTATGCTGCATGTTACTGCTAATGAACCATCAAGAATATTATAAATAAATAATATTAAAATTTTATCCAGATAATTAGAATTTCAAAATTTTTGGTCAATATTTAATTAAAATTACCAAAAATAAATAAATTACGACACTTACTAATTATGGGACCGAATTAATGTGTCATAATCTTGGAAAATAAATATATCCGGGATGTCCAATAAAGAGCCTCTTGATTTAAACGGATTGAGTACTTAAGTTGAGTCAAAAATTGGTGAAGGTAGTGTGTAGAGCATCCCCATTGCTTATAAAACTGAAATAAAACGGGGTTATGATGATACCTGAAATCAAGACAACACTGTGAACTCCGCTGGGAGTGATTCCTGGCTTGAAACCTTTGGCGTGAGAGTAAGATCACTCGAGATTATATGAGATTGATAGTCCTTGTGTGTATGTAAATGGGCAACATAAGGGTATCCAAATAGCAAGCACCTTGCATGTGTTGAAAGAGATCCCTTTTATAGCAAGGCCAAATGGTGGCGGTTGTGCATGGGATTTGATATTGTGCACCAGAACCACTTGTCAAGCCTTGATTGAAGACTCAATCTGATATGACCTTAATAGTAGGTACTAAATGTCTGACATGCTGATCCACCATGTGCGGCAGCTACGCAGATGACGACACATGGTTGGCGGCATTGAATGCGCACTAAATGTCTGATGCATGTGCCAATCGTGCATTATCCTTGGTCGTTCTCGGGCCCCGGGCGATAGTAGTCGGGTTTAGATAGAATGTGGCTCAGAGAAGTGTTGGGAAGTTATAAGCCGTTAAAGTGCCTGGATAGGTCATCTAGTTCTATTGCATGCTGACCTGACCGAAGAGCCCGCCTCGCCTGCATCCATGCGCCCGCCTGGATCTTGTTCAAGCACAGGCCAAGCTACTGCCTTTAAGGCGCACGCCTCATGCATTGCCAGGCGGCCGCCCCACTGCTGCTGAAACATCCACGTTTTGCTGATGTTCCCGAAATCCATACCGAAGGCGCCGGCCCCTTTGCCAGGACATCGAGCCATAACATTCAACATCTTTTATAGCTGAAATCCAGGGAAATCAACAGCCTAGTATATTAATTATATATGAATATGATCAGAACATCTGTCTAAGTACTAGTTACTGGTGTATTCATATGTTGCGACTCGACTGGAACGCGTAGTGATGGATATTTTGAGCTTAGTCTAGGTTTTGTTTTTGATTTTTATTATTATATTTATTTATTTATTTATTTATTTTTCTTTTGGGTAGGATTCTCTAGGAGAAATACAAATCCCTGATATTGAGCGTATCATAAATACATCAGATACGTATCTCTGCTTAGACTTTGGTTGTGCTCACTAAAGAAAGACTTGGAAGATTTATAGCCAAGTTTGGTATCTAATGCTGTGGAGGCATTTTGCCCACAGAAAAGACGGCTGCATTATTTCAGTATTTTTCGATTACCCTTTGTATCCGGTGTAAATGTGTAACTAGAATATGTGCTTATGTTGGATAAATGGGCCCAATTCTATATTGTTAAGGAAAAACATCATCTTCTTCGTCATGTTTCATAAAATTTTGAAAGCCAGGTTGTTGTACCGTATTGTTTTATTCTATTAACCTTTGCCTTTTGCCCTTTGCCCTTTCCAATTATATCTATGCTTAGTTTTCTTTCTTATTGTAGGTAGAAATGCCATCTGTCTCGATCAATAATAATATGAAAGTATGCTCCTGAATTCTAGGCAGTTGATGATCATCAGCAGCAGTGGACACCTGCCAAATGAATACCCATACTACTCCATCGCTGTTGAATGGTAAGTACCTAAACATTCTACTCATGGTTTATTTAATTTTATATTTATTGGGTTTCCTCTGCTGTTTTTGACCTTCTGGAAATTTCTTGTTATAATCGACCTGTGTTTTCTGCTATATGCTCAAATATTTTATGTGGTTTGTGTTTTGACTTCTGGCAACGCAACATGAACTGGATTGCTGAAATGTATCTGTCTTATCTTTAAGTTTAACTACTCCCTCCTTCTCACCCGAAAAAGGCACTTTTAGTTAACTTTAGTTAACTTTGACCAAAACATTAATGCAAATCTAACCATTATATAGAAATTCTAAAAATGCCTTCTTTTTTTTTCAATTTTTTTCATTTTTGACCTCTTGATTTTTGGGGAAATGTGTACAATGACATCATTTTGAGCCCCTTCTGAGCCAAATTTCTTTATGATTAATATTTTATTTATCCCCTAAACAATTTTGATCCGCTTTGAAAAAATTTCTGACTTCCTCACTGAGTACGGGGCTTTCTTATTTTATGTGGCCTTAAAGTTTTCGGTGCTTGCTTATTTTGCATGGCCTGAAAGTTATTGCCAAGTCAAGTGAAGTTAACCTCTTAGAAAGGTTTTGCTAGTATCTCTCCGCACAAGCACAAGCACAAGCACACACACACACACATAAAGAACGTCGTCCGCTACAAAATGGGTGGTGGTACTGATACAATTGTTAGATGTATTCATCTATACCTATCACAGGAGTGGCTACCCATTTCAAGCCATGCGATCCATGGGGCATGGCCCAAGCAGTGTTCCTACTTATTAGAAAAAAGGTATGGAATGATCAGTCTTAGAAAAAGACATTTAAGCCATTGTTGCTTTTCTGCAACAAAAAACCCCTTTGATTGTGAAATCCTCGGATGCTTGGGATTGACAACTCCTATGCTGCCTTCTTTCCGTAGGGGCCATCTATGTAGCATATTATGTCCCTTTGTATACTTCATGGAGAACCTCGAACCACTCTTGCGATATGCTACAGATTTGTTGCTACGCTGCAGTGACTGGTTTAGATAGAAGTCTAAGTCAATGGTATGGACTGTTTTGTGGGACCAAAGAAATATGGGCAAATTCATGTCAAACATCTATGCATTCTTTATTACACAATTAGTAGCTGCATTACGTAAACGTCAATGAAGTTTGTAAAATAATGGGAGATGAAAATTACATCATCTCTTTGGTCATTTTCCCCTAGTTCCTGCAAAAACCCTTTTTTTAATCAATCTAGCTTCAGGAAGAGATAATTGATTAGAGGCCCACAAGAGTCTTCGATCTCCATTACCAAGTTTTAATTTGTGGTAGGCGGATGAATGTCGGTTACCCTTCTTTAGTGGGTAATTATTTAATTTCTTAATGTTTTGGAATTGACTAATAGTTGATTTTTTATTTTATTTTTTGAGAATTTGACCCGAAGGTTCCTTTTTTTTGAGACAAATCACTTTCCCTCAACTTTCTTATTAAATTGAAATGACCAGGAATTAGTTTTTATTCAGTAGTATATAATACTGCATGTGAAGTATTATTATCACTCGTATGTGAATATAATACTATATCTATAATACAATATGGTGCAGGAACTTCTCGTAGATCATAATACTTTTTAAAACTTTTCGATCACTTTTTTTTTTTTTTCTGATGAGTTTGTTGGAGAAAACATGATAAAAATGAAAGGGTTTTAGATGAAATGCATGATCAAGCATGCCATGCAAAATGTTTGATTATTTAGGTTATGTTCACATGCATATGGTTGGTAGTGGTACCACTTCATCGTCATTCTTTATCATTGCTTTCACCCTTTTTCTCAAGGGTAATATCGTAATTAGTCATAATTTACTTCTCTTCTAATTTTAATTGGAAATTTATATACAAACAAAATATAGTGTACATAATAATATATTTAGATTGTTTTTTTAAGGTGTTGTACTGTACATTGTACAACACCCTATGCATCATTGTGGTGTACAATACAGCCCATTGAAGCTATTCTGAACAAATTCTTTAGTTAATTTATGTTTATTTCGAAGCATAAAACATAGTTTTGGGAGGTTAAAATGTTGATCTTACATACTCCCTCCGTCCCAACAAAAAAAAAATTAAGGTTTTTACTTTTATTTTTAGTATATTGCGTCATTGTTAAAATGGACAATAAGCCCAATTGCTATATTCACGATAACAATTCACTCACTATTCTGTATCAATTTTCTTTCTTTTACTTTACTTTTAATATTTACAATATTTGTTTTTTTCTTAATTTTCATGTATAAGGTTAAAGTTAGAACCTTATCACGAGACGAATAGCGTGTGGAAGCATGCAAAATCTGCATGATTCGGGTTGGGAGTCACACCGTCCAAATTAAATTATGTTCAAATGGGTAGCTCACCATATTGGTGGTGGATGGGGTAGCAATAATGAAATGAATGAATGAAATTAGTAGAAAAATGTCTCATGAAAAATATGAGAATAATACCTCTTGTCTGCTGAAAAGGAAGAAAACATAGGAGGGAAGGACAAAATATTTATAATTTTTGTTTTTTTATGTTGCCGGAATTTTAATCTGAGCCACTCGTGCAGCTTTCATTGTTTCCAACAAAATTCATGTCATGGACAACAATCAATTAAAGAATTTGCAACTTGCAAGGCTTCGCATTCCTATGTTTGGGTATTTGTAATTGTTAGCACAACTAGAGAGATGATAAATAGACCAAACCAGGAAACACATTATATATTCCTCCCTCCCGTCCGTCTCAAAGTAATATGTAAAAAATTCCTTTTGGTTCTCTTAAAATAGTTAACAAAGTCTCAAAATGAAAATGAAAATGAAAATGAGATTCATTTGTTATATTTAAAACAATTATCCAGTTATCCAACCATTTACACTTATAATTTATCACCTTTTTAATTTTTTCTTTTAAATTTTTAGATCAAGTTAATTTGTGCATAATTTTTTCTTTTAAATTTTTAGATCAAGTTAATTTGTTTATTGCCGGTGATGTTACAGTAGCACGCACAATTATTCTTGATGGTACCAGACCAGTGAGCAAAATAATTAAATTTTGAATAGTACAAATAAGTTTCGTCACCCTTATTATTTTATATGCTAATGCTTCATTAGTACTTGTATATTTCAGTACTATTTAATAACTTAGGGCTCGTTTGGTAGGCCGATAGGATTAGTCTGTGTTAATAGTGTGTTAATAGTGGGGGATTATTAATCAGGGGATTAATAACACCACCCATTTTTTGGGGATTAATATGAAGGGGTTAGAGGGGATAAGAGTGGATAAGAAGCTTATCCGAGTTGTACCCAGGATTATTACTCCCATTGCATTTAGCCTACCAAACACCAAGATTATTGAATTAATAATCATTTCCAACTCTAATCAGGCTACCAAACGACCCCTTAGCGGTTTATAGTTGATAAAGATAACATTATTATGATAATGTCATCTAACCGTAAAAAATATTGATTTCTAGTGCTAACTCATGATACATAAAGTGGTGCAATAAGTGAAAATGGGCTTAACAAATATACACATGGGGCACATATAGTATGTATTTTCTCTGTCTTGTCTTAGAATAAATGTTAATATTGACTTTTCAACGTTTTTAATGAAATGAAAATATTTTACTAGTTTATACAATCCTTATACGATGATAAAATTGCACTTATACGATGATAAAATTGCACTAAGTCACTTTTTTATTTGAAAATGCGATATTAATTATTTTACGATAAACCAAAAATGGAGATTGCATCATTTATTTCAAAAGTTTATTGAGAGAGAGAGAGAGAGAGAGAGAGAGAGAGAGAGAGAGAGAGAGAGAGAGAGTGTGATATGTTTGATCTCAATCGGGTTAATTTAGGGGTGGCAAACCAACCAATTCGTATACCAATTCGTACAAATTATAATTGGTACAAAAAGTCGATATATCGAACTCTTGGTAGGGTAGTACCATATCAATTATGTCTAATTGGTTGGTACATGGTACACAAAATGACTTCGGTTGGTATACCGGTGTACCGAGTTTATTCATTAAAAATTATTATATATAATTATATATATAATAATATAACATAAAAAAAAAATCTAAACCTAAAATATATTTTCAATTCAACAGCCGTGACCCCATTCGAGCGTGGCATAGAAGCAGATCCCGCCAAGATAAAGGCCATCATAGACATGTCGCCGCCAAGAACACAGAAAGAAGTGAAAGGATTCATGGGTAGACTCTAGTACATCAGTTGATTCATCAATCAACTTACTACAATGTGCGATCCTATCTTCAAGCTACTTAAGAAAAATGTACCTCAAGAATGGACCAAGGAATATCAAGAGGCATTCGAGGAAGTTAAGCACTACTTAACTACCCTTCCTATCATAGTTCCAGCGCACAAGAAGAAACCCTTGAAACTATACCTCACGGTTACTGACAATGCACTAGAGGCTATGGTTGCTCAATAATAGCCAGCTTCACACACTAAAAATGCAATATACTTTGTCAGTCGTCGAATCCAAGGCAGTGAAGTTAACTACTCTCCACTCGACAAGTCTTGTGCTGCTCTCGTCTGGGTAACACAGAGACTAAAACACTACATGGAAGCATTCCCAGTTCATTTCATCGCGCGAATGGATCCTCTGAAGTACATCCTGGACAAATCAGATTTGTCTTCGCGCCTAGCCAAGTGGTATTTCATGCTCGCGGGTTACAATATCACTTACGTCACTCAGAAATCCGTCAGGAGTAGTGTATTCGCAGATCAGTTAGCCGCATTTCCTTGCGACGAAGTGAAGGGGGAAGACCCGCGATTCCCTAATGAGGACATCATGAGTATAAAGGACGAAAATAAGTGGCAGTTATTTTTTGATGGCGCAGCCAATAAGAAAGGTTATGGCATCGAAATGCTATTAGTAGATTCCGAAGACATCTATACTCCACTAGCAGTACATCTCGACTTTGACGCCACTAATAACACTGCCGAATACGAAGCTTGTATAGCAGGACTCGAAGCAGCCCTAGAACGCAACGTGACCAAACTCGAAGTATTTGGGGACTCCCAGTTGATCATCAATCAGACACTGAAGAAATGGAGGATCAAAGATCCAACCCTTCAAAGATACAGTGCCCACCTCCAAGTGTTGGTGCAAGAATTCCAAGATGTCTTATTTCACTACCTCCCTAGAGAAAAAAATCGGTTTGCAGATGCATTGGCTACACTTGCTTCCTTGGTCGAAATCCCTGCAGGAAAGGCAGTAAAACCCTTCAAAGTAACTCGGTGAGCAACTCCTGCTTACTGTGCCGTCATAGACCTCCATGACTGCAAAGACAAGCGGCTATCCGGATGCGCCACCATTGAGGACTCCGAAAAGAAACCATGGTACTATCACATTTGGCATTTCATCCTAGATGGAATCATCCCGCTAGAGGCCGACAAGAAAACTCAAGTTGCCCTTAAAAGGTTGGCAGCCAATTACGTCAACATTGCCGACCGTCTATTCAAAAAATACTCCCAGAGGAACCTCCTTTGCGCCACCAAAGAAGAGGCCCAAGACATAATGGACCATGTTCATTAAGGGGTGTGCGGAACCCATATGAGCGAAAACATGCTCGCCAAAAAGATCATTAGACAAGGATACTTTTGGCTAACCATGGAAGCCGACTTTACAAACATGGTTAAGAAATGCCATAAGTGTCAGATACATGCCAACCTTCAACATGCACCACCTTCCTTGCTGTATCCTATGACATCCCCTTGGCCGTTCTCAATATGGGGTATAGACATGATTGGAAAGGTTACACCCGCGAGAACCATCGGGCACTATTTCGTTCTAGTAGCCATCGACTATTTCACTAAATGGATCGAGGCCGCCTCCTACAAAGTCCTAAATGCCAGAAAGGTAGCAGAATTTATCAAGCACAACATCATTTGCCGATATGGGGTGCCCCAAGAGATGATATCCGATAATGGCTCCCATTTTGAGAAAGAGACTGATCTTCTCTTAACAGAATACAAAATCGTAAGGCACAAGTCCTCTCCCTACAGGCCTCAGACGAATGGAGCAGTTGAAGCCGCAAATAAAACGATTGAGACTATCATCAGAAAAATGGCAGTCACTAGAAAAGATTGGCCCGACAAACTACCCTTCGCGCTTTGGGTGTACTGCACTTCAGTCCTAGCAGTTACAGGTGAAACCCCATATGCCCTTGAATACGGTATGGAAGCCGTCCTGCCGATAGAGCTAGAAATACCTTCACTGTGGTTTCTCCTAGAAAATCAAGTGAATGAAGTCGAATGGTTAGAAAATAGATACGAAGAAATAGCCCTGCTAGACGAAAGAAGGCTGAAAGCAGCCGAGCACACTCAAGCTTACCAAAGAAGAATGGCAAGAGCTTTCAACAAAAAGGTCAAGACAAGGAACATAAGGGTCAGCGACCTGGTTCTCCGTGAACACCGTCCTGGACCTTTTAACCCTCTAGGCAAGTGGGGACCGAGATGGATAGGACCCTACATCGTAAAGAAGATATTCTTTAGGGGAGCCCTTCAGTCGGTGGACCTAGACGGAGATCAACTACCGAAGCCGGTCAACATGGACAAGATCAAGAAGTACTTCGCGTGACTTGGCCTCTTAAAAATAAAAATCGCTCGCTAGGTTGAAAATCCCAGAAAGGGACGGCCTAGGCAAAAATTAGAGCTTGCACAAGAAAAGAAGCCCACTAGATTGAAAATATGAAAGGGGGGTCTAGGCAAAAGCAAGGGTGTGCATTGAAAAAAAAACGGAGGCCTTGTCCCGCGCAAGACTCCCCCTCGGTCTGAAAATCGGGTTTTTGTCTTTTTCTCTAAAAAATGAACTACGTTAGACCTGAGCCTCTTATTTAATTGCTGTAAAAGAGGAACGTAGGCAGCCTTCGGGTTCGGTCTAATCAAATAATAAATTAAATCTTGTCCTTTTATTAAGTGAATGCATTTTTTAACAAAAGGGAAATCCTAACAACAACAACAACTAATTTGCTAAGTTAACAATCTTGAAAAAAAATACTAATAAATAAAACTATTAATCTATCAAAGCAATCGCTTGGTACTCTCTAGGATCTAGCCTTTCATTGACTTGGTAGGCTGGCGGACATGATCACCCCCGTCATCTCGATCTCTCTTGCATCTTTTCGGGAAGACCCTTACCTCGTCTCTCGTACCAATTTCCATCAAGAAAATCTTGGGTTGGATCAGTCCGAACATTAGCAGGATCAGACTGAGCCTCACTCATTCTCAAAATAATGCTCGTCACGAAGGAATCTCCTAGCAATGGAAGTCGCAGATCATCAATCTTTTTCGCACTTTGGTGACCGGTATGAAGGAACCAATCCAAGTACTTGTCAGATAAGAAGACACTTGCATCAAAAGTCCAAAGGTTCGACCAACGATCTTGTTTAGTTCCTTCACCCCATGCTTGAGCTAGCACCTTTGCAAACTCCAAACCAATGTAAGACACTTCACGAGAAGTCCCTTCAGAAAGATAGGTATCCTGCTGTTGGCCAAACTGATGAAGCACCCGCTTGGGGAAGTAAAAAGAGGAATCTCGCAGACCCGAAAGCACAACCCTGTCAAAACCCTTAGTATTGGCAACATACTTGTTCAACCTCCAATAAGGTGGACACCAAATAATATCTGCAGTAGCGGCCTTTGTAATCAACTTGGCCCACTCATCTACCGAAAGATCCTTGATCAGCAACTTTCCCATATGATACATAAAGGGAGAATAATCCAATGGAGGAGCTACCAACTTGAGATATTCCCTGAGCCAAATAGTTAACAGAAGAGGACTCCCTTGAGTCATGGCACCAGTCTTATGCAATTCATCAAGACCGTGAAGGGTCTTGCCCAAGATTAGTGGAATGATGTTCCTAGAATGTTTCCTAGCCTGCATAACGATTTCCACCATTTGGGAGTCAACCAAGCTATCCCTGCATGTGAACAAAACATCTCCGAAAAGAGAAAGAGCTAAGAAATTCCGTTTGAAAACGTGGAAGGTCTCATCATCCGAATCTCTGCTAAAGCGTTCAGGAAAGGAAGAACAATCTACCCATCTGCGGTGAACCAACTCATAGCAAGTGTCAAGGGGGATCCCTAACAATTCGTTCAAAGATTCTGAATGGTTCCTATCGAATTTAGGAACAACAATCTCACCAGTCAAAGGCATATCCAAGATAATAGCAAATTCCTCAACGGTAGGAACCATCTCATTAAGAAAGAAATTAAAGAGATGAACAGAGGGATCCCAAAATCGAGTAGCGCCCTATAGAAGATTCCAATCCAGTTGGAGGTTCTTCAAAGTGAAAAGGATTTTGAATCTGAATTCTACAATAAACTTTGTTAATGTTAGGTCATGTGTTGCCATGAATGTTGTCCCTAGTGTTGCAAACCAGTGTTGCCACTGGTGTTGCCAAAAGTGTTGCCATTTGGATTTGGCTGTTGGTGTAATGCCCTAGGCTATAGTTATGTTTAACTTGAACATTAGATATCATCTTTATCATTTATTATAGAGCGTGTTTATTCTGTTCGTTATATGTTTTGCATGTTTATTATATTGAACTGCGTCCCTAGTTGTTGGGAACAACTAGTATAAGTTGGTAATGGATAAATCATAGAGATGATTATATGCATGGAGATGCACATTACACTTATAGATACTTCTAGAGAATAAGTATTGGGCATGACCTACTTATGAGATTTATGACATGGTCTGTTGTCATGATTAAATCTCATGATAGTCATGTTATTGAATCCTTGTACCTGAGATTATCATCGTCTTCCACATGGTGAAGATTGTGTTTGATATAGTCTAATACTATCTTTAAACGGATAGCAATAAGGGCTATGTTAGCACGATTGGATTCATGTAGGGAAGAATGATAAGTCAAGACGGAATTTGTCCCTCTTATGAAGAGAGATGTCTGCTTGGGCCCCTCGATGAATAGTGTTGATGAAATGTATGGCCATACTCAAGAAATTTGATAGAGATCAAATGCACCTGGATTATCAACATATTCGAAATCGAGAAAGCATCTTAAGCAGAGAGGTACAAGCAAGAGAAGCTATGAAGACCAAGTCTTCTATAATTGAGGCAAGAAGGCTAAAAAGAAGGAAACAAACTCAAGATTGTTTATCTGATCATTTTGAGTAGGCTCCAAGTTTTGGAGCCCTATATATAGTGCAGTAGATCAGCCTAAGTGATCATCCAATTCAGAAAAGGCAAATCTGCACAAGAAAAGAATTATGCTTTTCAAGTGTTGCCATTCAGTGTTGGCAACACTCTGTCCAACACTCGAGAGTTTCACATATATTTTCATATTTTCATGAGGTTTTGAGTGATTGTATTAAGAGAGAGTTCTTTGTTTATTGTTCCTTGGGTTAATGATTATTTATCATTAAGGGAACTTCTTTAACCTTGTATTGAATTCATATATATATAGAAAGGTCTTGTCCTCCTAGCACCCATCAAGTTATATATTTATATAATTTGATAAAAATTATATTCTTGTGTATTGTTTTTATTCTTTCGCTGCAAATTAGATTTATTTCTATTTATTTGTGTTTTTTCGAATTGGTGTGTGTTGTTGTTAGTGTTGCCAACACTAAGGACAATACTTGTGGGTTTCGTCTCACTTTGTGAGTTTCGCCTCACTTTGCTAAGCCATAGACAATTTCAATTGGTATCAGAGCGTGTCAAGGAAAATGATAATACTTCTAGTGATACTTCTGATCAATCCATTGAATGTGAATGCTGTCACAGACCTGGACATAAAAAATCAGATTGCTTTATTCTTCAAAAGAAAATGTCCAGTCAACAGGTGTTGCCTCAAGTGTCGCCAAATTCTCAGGGCAACACTCAAGACAACACTGGTGAACATAAATCTAGATTTTCAAAAAAGACTTGGTTACCCAAAGAAAAACTGAAATGCTATGTTGTGTACACATCTTTAAGGACTAACATTTCAGGTGCTTAGTACTTTGATAGTGGTTGTTCACGTCATATGACAAGAACAAGATCATTCCTAACGGAGTACCAACCTATTCAAGGAGGCTCAATGACTTATGATGGTGAAGGCAAGAGTGAAATAATTGGAAAAGGAACACTGGATATTGTTGGTTTTCCTCCGTTAAAAAATGTCTTACATGTAGATGGTCTACTTGCTAATTTAATTAGCATTAGCCAATTATGTGATGATAATTTGGAGGTAAAATTCAATAAAAATACCTGTGAAGTGTTTGATAATACTAAATTTTGTGTCATGACTGAAATAAGATCAAGTGATAATTGCTACCTCGTTGGTAATAAACTAGTGTGCAATTTGACAAAACTTGATGACATAAGGTTATGACATCAAAAGTCAGGTCATTCTCATTATAGGAATCTTGAAAAGATTATCAAACTCAATGCCATCAAAGGTGTTCCTAAACTAAACCTCAAAGACACCGTGATGTGTGGTGACTGTCAAAAGGGTAAGCAGACTCGTGTTGCTCACAGTGTTGGACAACACAATGAGCAGCACTCAGAAACAACACATTGTTTTCAGCTTTTACATATGGACTTAATGGGTCCTATTTAGGCAGAAAGCTTGGGAGGTAAGAAGTATGTTTATGTTATAGTTGATGATTTTTCTAGATTTACATGGATCTATTTCTTAAGGAAAAAATCTGAAACTTTTGATAAATTTACTCACTTAGTCTCTAAAATTAAAAACATATTTTGTTCTCCTATTTTTTGAATAAGGTCAGATCATGATAGAGAGTTTGAAAACATCTCCTTCTCTACATTTTATAGTAAAAAGGGAATACACCATGAATTTTCAGCACCCAAAACTTCACAACAAAATGGTATTGCTGAAAGAAAAAATAGGACTTTGTTAGAGATGACTCGTGTTATGCTAATTGCTAAAAATATTTCTAGAGGTTTTTGGGCCGAAGCATTAAACACAGCATGTCACACTACGAATAGAGTTTTCTTAAGACCTGGTACTACTATGACACTCTATGAGATTTTAAAGGGAAAGAAACCTACGTTTCACTATTTTCACGTGTTTGGGTGTTTGTACTACATTTTAAATGACCGAGAATACTTAGGAAAACTATATTCTAAGAGTGACAAAGCTATCTTTCTTTGTTACTCTCAAAACAGTCATGCTTATCGAGTCTATAATTTGAGGTTAAAAGTGATTCAGGAGTCGGTAAGTATTGAATTTAACAATTACTTGAGTGCCACAGGAGAACCAGCCGAAGATATACCTCTGACTTTGCTGGAAGAAGTTGAACAAAGGGCTGAAACAGAAAGGGGTTCGAACAAGAAATAAGGAGCCAGTTGACTACAAAGATATGGTAATGTATGTGTGTATGTCCTCCACATACTCCAAGGTAAAACACTCATGTTTCCTGTTTTCTCTTGAACCAAAGAAAGTAATTGAGGCTTTAAATGATAATTTCTGGATACAAGCTATGCAAGAAGAGCTTGAACAATTTACCCGTAACGAGATTTGGTGTTTAGTTTCACATCCTTTACATACAAATATTATTGGAACTAAATGGATTTACAAAAACAAATCTGATGAATTGGGTAATATTGTTCGTAATAAAGCTTGTCTTGTGGCTCAAGGCTATACACAAGTGGAAGGAATCGACTTTGACGATACATTTGCACTCGTGGCTAGAATTGAGTCAATAAGACTTTTTCTTGCTATAGCTTGCTACTTTAAAATCACATTGCACAAAATGAATGTTAAAGCGACTTCCTTGAATGGGTACTTAGATAAAGAGATCTATGTTGAGCAACCTAAAGGGTTCGAAGACCCATTCCACCCAGATCATGTATACAGACTTGATAAAGCCTTATATGGCTTGAAACAAGCTTCTCGTGCATGGTATGGGCGTCTAACAAGTATTCTTCTTGATTTTGGATTTGTTAGAGGAGAAGCCGATAGAACATTATTTATTCTTAAGGAAAATAAAGAGCTTGTCATTGCTCAGATCTATGTTGATGACATAGTTTATGTCTCCACATCTAAAACATGTTTACATAATTTTGTGGAAGCTATGACATCAATTTTTGAGATGAGCATGATAGGTGAACTTAATTATTTCCTAGGATTGCAGGTGAAACAGTCAGATGATGGAATCTTTATCTCTCAGAGCAAGTATGCTAAGAGTCTAGTGAAAAGGATTGGATTAGAGAGTGCAAAGAGCTCAAAAATACCTATGGGATCATCTCTTAAGGTAACCAAAGATCAGGCAGGGAGGATGTTGACCCAAATCTGTATAGATCCATGATAGGTAGTCTTCTTTATCTTACTGCCAGTCGTCCCGATATTATGTTCAGTGTAGGTGTGTGTGCTAGATATCAGTCTGCTCCAAAAAAATTTCACCTAAATGCTGTCAAGAAAATCATTAAGTATGTGTCCGGGACTAGTGAATTAGAAATCTGGTTCACCAAAGACACTAATACCAACTTGGTTGATTTTAGTGACTCTGATTGGGCAGGGGATATAGATGATAGAAAGAGCACTAGTGCGGGTTATTTTTTCTTGGATAATAATCTTGTGTCATGGTACAGTTGCAAGCAAAACTGTGTCTCTCTCTCAACTGCTTAATATGAGTATGTAGCAGTTGGGAGTTGTTGTTCACAGTTGATATGGTTGAAACATATGCTTGACGACTATGGTCTTGATAGTAATATCTTGACCATGTATTGTGACAATTTGAGTGCCATAAACATTCCAAAAACCCTATACAACACTCACGCACTAAACATATAGATATCCGCCATCACTTTTTGAGAGATTTAGTAGAAAAGGACTTGATCAAAATAGAGCATATTGATACTAAACATCAACTTGCTGATATTTTGACCAAAGCCCTAGACCATGAGAGATTTTCAAGTTTGAAAAAATCTCTTGGCTTGTGTTTTCTATAAATCTGTTGTTTCAAGTGTTTCCGTCTGTGTTGCCAACACTTACAGCAACACTGTGTACTTGTTGTATATTTTTTGTTATTAAAAAAAAATTGGTTTAATCCCAAAATGGGGGGCATTTACTGAACTTTTTTTTAGTATGTGTATATACTTAAGGTTAACATTTTTTTATAAAATACCCCTTTGTGCTTAAAGTGACAAAGTCACTTATGTTGTTGTTGATATTTAATAGGCAAAGCTTTTTAAAATACTTCCAAAGTAACTCGGGGCACGACGTTCGCTACGACGATGATTCCTTGCCAAAACGGAAGTATAATGTAGTTGTTTTATACTAAGTATTAGGGACATGGAGCTCGCTACTACAGTGTACCCTACTTGAAAGGTATAAAACTTACTACATATAGCTTTACACTTTAATAAAAAATCGGGGCACGGAGCTCGCTACTACGATGCTTCCTTGTAAATAAAGAAAGTGTGAAGTTTGCTTAAATTTGCCTAAGGAATCATAAGTTTATATGCTGAAAAAAAATATCAAGGGAATTTTATTTAAAATGTTGTCTTGTGTGTCACACAATATTGCTAGTAACACATTAGTAGATGCTACATTAATTTTTTTATTTCTTATTTTTGTTTTTGTTAATTAAATTTTGAATTTCCAAAAGCCTATTTTTTATATTTAGAGTTTGTGAAATTTAAAAGGTTTTTAGCGAAAATATTTAATTTTTGCCTAACTAAATGTAATTTCGAAATGTCTATTTTTTTGAAATTCATTTTCTTTTGAATTTTGAAAAATAAAATTTTGTGAATATTTCTAAAATTATTTTTAGTTATTATATATTTAAAAATGAAGGAAAAAAAAACAATTTTTTTTAATGGCCGGATAAGTGATTTGAGTTTGTTGGGGATAATTTGTTGGGGATAATGGGTTTTAAATTGATTTGAACATGTCAAATCAACTAAAACCCTCCACTATTCACTCAATTTATTACCCTCCTTCCTAAACCCTCACTCTCTCTCTCTCTAGACGCTAAACTCTCTCTCTCTCTCTCTCTCTTTCTGTTCTTCGTCTTCTTCCTTCAATCTTCCATGGCAAGTCCCTCAAATTCTCCCCAAATTTCATCCCCCATGGAAATCTCTCCTCTCGACCCTTCTAGTGTCGCCTCAAATGTCACCGTTCCAATGGAGACGTCTCCAGCGACATTCTCTGCAACACCCTCAACCTCTCCAATTTTAGACATCATTGTCTTCAACCCACCTCAAATTTCCATTCCTATAAGTCTTCCTGAAGCTACCTCTTCCACTGAACTCACCTTTGCACCCCAAAAGAAAACAAAGAAATGAAAAGCCCTTGATGCTTCTTCGTCATTTCGAGGTGGAGTTCGTCGACAATCCGAAAGAATTAAGACATTGTTCAGGTCCAAAATCCCATCAAACACTGCTGATGATCCTGTTGAAGTGGAAGATAGCTCAAGCTCCTCCCTCAATGTCTCGTCTGAAGAAGGTTCAGACCCAATCTTCAAAGAAACAAAGGAGCCCTCATCGACGTCTGATGAGGATGAGGAAGCATGGATGGAGGATGAAGAAACGCTAGCTCAAGCACAGTTCAGAATTGCCAAGAGATAGAAAGTTCAGACAGTGTTGCCCCAAGTGTTGCCAATCCAATGGCATCACCTGACACAATACCAGCAGCTAAGTCCAAAGCCCAGTCAAGCTCTCCATCTTATTCTCCCATCTCCTGGCCTGAGGTAACTACCCCTACTCCCTCTCAAGATTCCAAATCAGATTATGAGTCATTTGGGTTCTATGAACGTCCATTCCTTTTCGAAGAGTTTTATTGTGAATCTAACTTAGATAAGTGGGTTCCAAACTCGGATAAAAAGATTTTGAATGAAAGGAACTTGTATGTGGCTCAGTTCAAGAAATTAGGGGTGTAACAATTTCTGGAGGACAAGAATTTTTTACCTACGGTTACTAAGGTTTCAGTTTATGTCGAAAGTGTGGTTAGGAACTTTTTTGCTCATCTAAGGGAGGATATTGATGATAGGAACACCCTTCATTACGGAAAGATTTTTGTTAGGGGCAAAATTTATGATTTTAATCCTTTGGTCATCAACAAATCCTTCGGCCTCCCTAGTATTGACGATGAGAGTTTGGATGTCGAGCCTAACACCTTAGCTAGCTTTCTGACTGGAGGGAGAATCTCAGTTTGTAGTGACCACTTTAAATCTACCCTCCTTTCATCTCTATTTAATGTGCTTCATAAAATATGTATAACAAACTGGCTCCCTACGGCCAATGAAAACACGGTGACATTTGAGCAAGCCACTTTATTGTAAAAATTAGGTAAGAAATAGAGAGTCAACTTTGGAAGATTGGTATTCTCACACCTTGCTGCATGGGCCAGAAAGAGAAAAACCTCCTCTTTTATTTTTCGTTCCCTCATTTACAATGTCCTTTAATATCAAAATCTCAAACCTTGGAATGCGGACAACTCTGAAAAGCCTATTTTCTATAGAATTAGCAAACATTTTACTGAAGGTGATAGGCACAGAGATTGGCTATGGATTTTGGTATCAGCTGCTCCTCCAAAGGCTGCCCGTGCTACCAGTGTCGCCCCAAGTGTTGCCCCTGAAATTGGCAACACTCCAGGTAACACTGCACCTGTGATGATAGATGCTACTATGGTTCTTAATTTTTTTAATAGACAGGTGAAGCACATCGATTTCGTGATACAAGGGTTGCTGGACATGCGTTCAGATATGATGAATATGGTGCAATTGATTTCTTCCAAAATAGGGGGAGATCAAGCGAGACCAAGGCGTGATGATGGAGCTGGACCAAGTGGCACAACTGAGGGAGGCGAAGAAGGAGCTGGAAATGCAGAAGGTTGAAAGGTTATTTGGTTTGGTGGTTTTGATTTGGTTGGTGAACAAACAATTTTATTTGTTTTTGGTTTGGTTTGTGATGTTTAAAACAATGTTATTTCTGTTTTTTTTCTTTGTTTCGGCTGGAATTTTCTTCAAACTTTGTTGGGTGGTTTTGCTAAATGTTTGGGTGGTTGTTTGAAGATTTTAATAATTATTTTTGGTTAGTTATTAATTTCGTGATTAAGGGGGAGATGTATTCGAAATTATGTGATTTTGTTTTTCTGTAGGTTGATGTTGCCACACTTTGGAGTGTGATACTTTGATTGAAAATATTTTCAACATTGCCTGAAGATTGATGTTGTCACTATTTATCACGTGGCATTTTTTTATTTTTTGTTAAGTATGACTAATTGTTTTGTAAAGATCATCACATTGGCATTTTGTGAAGAAATCAGTAACTAAGGGGGAGATTGTTAATGTTAGATCATGTGTTGTCATGAATGTTGTCCCTAGTGTTGCAAACCAGTGTTGCCACTGGTGTTACCATTTGAATTTGGCAACACCAAAATAGTTACTGTATTTTTCACAAATAATAATGTGTAAATTAATGTTTAAATATCAGTAGTTAGTCTGCTATTTATGATCTTGAATGAGTCAACAGAAAGTGCCCAGGCGTGATTCACGAAGGAGAGAAGAAAATAACATATAAACATGTTGTTTATATGTTAAATTGATGACCAAGTAAAATATCTATTGGTTAGCTATTCAGGGGTAGATCAAGTCATAGTACAAAGCATCTTAAGGAAGAGCTACAAGTAAGAGAAGCTATGAAGACCAAGTTTTCTATAATTGAGGCGAGAAGGCTAAAAAGAAGGAAACAAACTCAAGGTTGTTTATCTGATCATTTTGATTAGGGTCCAAGTTTTGGAGCCCTATATATAGTGCAGTAGATCAGCCTAAGTGATCATCCAATTCAGAAAATGCAAATCTGCACAAGAAAAGAATTCTGCTCTTCAAGTGTTGCCATTCAGTGTTGGCAACACTCTGTCCGACACTCGAGAGTTTCACATATATTTTCATATTTTCGTGAGGTTTTGAGTGATTGTATTCAGAGAGAGTTCTTTGTTTATTATTCCTTGAGTTAATGATTATTTATCATTAAGGGAACTTCTTTGACCTTGTATTAAATTCATATATATATAGAAAGGTCTTGCCCTTCTTGCACCCATCAAGTTATATATTTATATAACTTGATAAAAATTATATTCTTGTGTATTGTTTTTATTCTTCCGCTGCAAATTAGATTTATTTCTATTTATTTGTGTTTTTTCGAATTGGTGTGTGTTGTTGTTAGTGTTGCCAACACTAAGGACAACACTTGTGAGTTTCGTCTCACTTTGTGAGTTTTGCCTCACTTTTCTAAGCCATAGAAAATTTCAAACTTATTGCGAGATCGATTATGAAACGACCTCACAAAATTCCTTGATGCTTGCTTGAATGCTTCGACTACATCAGGCGGCAGAGAAAAATCATCGACAATCACGGATGTTGAAACGATCTCCTTGGAAGTCATGGATCACAGTGTTGAAGGAGAACGCAAGAATTCAACCCTAGCAGAATATCTCCTGAGTTTTAAAGGCCTGAATAAGTTATCTGGCCGGACTACGTGGTGATTATATAGGGGAAAACTAACAGAATCCTGTTCGAAAAAGAAAAGAACTCTTCCTGAGTAGCGTGTCTCGTGCGAGACACCTTGTACCGCGCGATACAACCCTTCAAAAAATCAGCATCCCTCCTGCACAAACGAATGATCTAGCCCCGACTTGACAAAGCAAGTCTCGAAACCTGCAAGAACAGTCCCTAATATGCAGTGCAGGCATCAAAAACAGGCTCAAAACCTTGACCTAAATGGTCATTTCATTCCACCACGGATGTCGAGAAAGTTAAAAAATTAATTAGACCTAGTATTAGGAATTAAGAAAACTTTGTTGTTGTGCTCCCAACGTGTTAACAGGTACAAGAAAAGAAAATCGCCTGGGCCCACCTGGCCAAATATTTACAAGCTTTCAAGAGATAAATGGGGAGAGAGAAAAAGGGGGATCATGCCATCAAGTTTCCCGAGCTGCCAGCACCTCCATCATCATCACTGTCGGGGCTACCGTGACACCGTCCCTCCTTGACCGCTTGGCTCCACAAGTGGGGGTCACTGCAGAGGCTATCGTCGACGTCACCGAAGCCGTCTTTTGAAACAACCTCTCAGACAGATCCGACACCATGGCCATCAGGCCAGCCATCCTGCTCGCACTGTGGTCATAATCCTCCGCGGACGTGAGGACCTGTTAAGACGAAGAAAGATGCTCAGATGCAGTCGGACATATACACATATAAAGACGAATACGGGAAACAGTGTAAACAGAAATGTACCAAAGATGCATGGGGAGGGCGACAATAACCCTCCATAATCTGATCTGGGGTCGCAATATGACCCACCATCTGCATACCTACCATCATGTATGTATAGCTCAGAGGACCATAATCCGGTGCAAAAGTCACAGGACCCGCATACTATGATGAAGAGCTTGGGGCTGACGAGCCTGACAATGAGGCAGAAGCAGAAGCTCGAGCACGTGATCGCATGCCACCTACCACAAGGGCACCCATCAAGTGAGGCAAGAAGTCCTCATATGAATCCCCTCGGATAATGCAATCTGTCGCCGCGTAGCCATTCACAAGATGGGCATAATCCCCGTCAGGGACGAAATGGGTAGGGTGCATCGCCCTAGGCGGATCCTCCAGCACTCTCCGTGTAAGGGAACCCCGACCATGCTGAAGGAAGACTTTCTCACCTAGATACATGGTATCCCCCTCCAGCGATACCAAGATCCTCTGCACATCAGTGACATCCCACGCTCGGTGAACCTCACGCTCCAATAAGGTCCATGGATACAATCCCAGCCACTGGAACTCAAAGCAATCCAGCAAGGCCCGCGCCTCCTAAACGTTCAGGGTCCAGTCCTGATCCCCCGCCTCCTCGTCCACGGTCCGATTGGAATGGCTCCACCTTCTAATATCCGGAAACTTGGGAATGCGATCGTCCAGCTCAAACTTGTGCAACAAAAGATCTGTACGAGAAAATAGGGCAGATTCAGTACAAAATTGCAGGAAATATGTACAGATAAATGACAAAGAAAAGCAGAAAATGTACCTCCCAAGCATAGGAATACCCTGACATGGTATCCTTAGTATGCCTACATGCCTCATCTATAGCATGATAGTAAAAGGCCAGTCCGGCTGAGCCCCAATCATAGGTCCTCACCGGGTCCAGATCCCCCAACAGCCTTAAGAGAGCAAGGCGAGCCGTGGAGGAATGATTAGCAAAGATGGTCTATGATAAGATATACCAGAGAGCACCCCTCACCAACCGATCCGTGTCCGCATTAGGCTTGTCAGCTTAAGCCTCAAGCTGAACGCGAAGATGCGACAACTTAGCAGCAAATCCCTTAACCTTGTTAGGGGCAAAGCCAATCAACCGTCGCCACTCAGCTGGATTCGCAGGTTTGAAACCCGCAGTCTCTAACCCGATATTAGCAAGAAAATTAGTCGGGGTCATCGTTGCTTCCCCGAAGCGAAGATGGACCGTGTGGGTAGTGTCCCACCACCTCTCCCTAATAGCTTGAAGGACTTGAGGAGTCCGCCTCATCCTGCAGATATTATCAACAAAAGTAAGGAGGCCCGTCTGAGCCACCCTAGCCCGGACTCCGTTCAAACCCTTGACTTTGTCCCATAAAGAGTTGGCATATTCGGCACTTCCCCGACAGTTTTTGGTTGACCTATATGGCTGCAAAACAGAAAAAGGACAAGGGAGCAATGTCAGAAATCATAACATTGAAAAACTTCAAGGAAATAAGAGAAAATTTTCATTGAGGCATTTCATCAAACACTTGGCGTGCACATTAGAAAGTCATGTTCAAGGAAGCATTTGGCTACCCGAATCAACCCCTCCTACAATCCAAGATGTGTAGAGAACTCATACGCACACTAATACAACAACAACATTCAACGATATCAACAAAAAACGAAGCATGCAATGATAGAACCAAGTTCTAGAAAAATGACCAAATGGATGAATTTGGGGATTCCATGCAAGGGATTCAATGCAATGCTAAGTATGAAACAAGATTGAGAAAGAGATTCTTACCAAACCCTCGCGGATAGCATGGGAAATGTGCGAAGGTCGATCGAACGTGAGGTCATCCCGCGGGTAATCCTTCCCAAGCAAATAGCTACCAAAAGTCGAATTCTTCCTCTCTTGAGCCATGGACAATGGAAAAAAGGAAAGATTGAAGTGTTGATTGAGAAGAGAAATCAACATACAAGAAATCTCAGAGAAAATGCCTTGGGTTTGGACTTGCAGAGAAAAGTTTGAAATGGGTGTTTTTAAAATAAACAATAGCTACTGTTATATTGCCTCGACAGTCCTTGTCCCGCATGATACAGATTGTCCCGCGCGTGACAAACCCCCTGGAAAAGTACAAAATTGTCCTCGACAATAAGCGTCTGCGCAATGTCAAAATTAAAATTTTGACACATTTAGCCTTGAAAGTGAAACCCTAGCAAGGAAACATGAAAAAATCGGTACCGCAAGTCACGGAACGAGCCGAACGTGGCATACGCACAATCGCACAATATGGCATCCAGTCACCGAAAATGATTGATCCAGAGATCAAGTCATCCCACACGATTTAGAGCCCAAACAGGTGAATCGTCATCAAAAAGCCCGATTCAGAGCCCAGACAGGTGAATCGTCATCAAAAATCCCGATTCAGAGCCCAGACAGGTGAATCGTCAAATCAAAAGCCTGATTCAAAGCCTAGACAGGTGAATCGTCAAATCAAATGTCCGATTCAGTGCCCCAACAGGTGAATCGTCATCCCTAACAAAAGCCCGATTCGGAGCCCAGACAGAAGAATCGTCACAAAGCCAACAGAATGCGAAGGACCGGACAGGTAAGCCATTGTTTTGTAACATCTTTCCCCACAGGTTCAAAGCCCGGACAGGCGAATCTTCAGACAGACAGGTATATTCAGAATTGGATCTTGATTTGATTCCTCAGTATGAATTTGCCTTTTCAAAAATAAAATCTCCTCGATTTTCATAATGATTTTCAAAATACCTAAAAGCAGCCTTTTCGTGTTTTGGAGTCGAACTACGTTATGGTCTGATTCTCCGATAGATATACGTAGGAAGCCGTGCAGCTCGACCATCCTGATGTCCAGAATGATGTCTTTTCTATCGTCAACATGACTTCTTCCATAAGACTTATCGCCGAGGGACTCTGTAGACACCCCATTCTGAACCCATCGGAGCAGAGTAATACCACTCTAAGTCTCGCCTTGAGTCAAGAGTAGAAATTCACTATTTCGTCATCTTTCGTTAAATTTTGACTAACAACCGTTAGTTTGGAGTGAACTGCATACAAGATAGCGAGGGAAGGACAGAATTGTCCAGAGCAGCCTTGTTCCGCGCGAGACATGGAGTGTCTCGCGCGAGACTAAGCTCCTGCAGGCGTGCAGAAAACCCAGTTTCCTCGTCGATTTCAACCTCTTTCTTGATAAATCTTATCATCATCCGGTTCTCCAATAGCAGTTGAGTTCTGGAACCTTCCTAGGGTGATTTCCCTCTCCACCTTAACCTCTCCAACCTCCTATAAATACCTGGTGACTTCCAGTATTTCAGAGGTCGACATTCCCGGATCCCTGATCCAAAGAACACAACACACACATTTTGTGGGTTTCTATCCCTGAAAGATTTCTACAAAATCACCCTAAATCACCTAAAGTTTGTTTATCAACCTTGTTGATCGACAAACATCGAAATCCGAATCAAGGATTGAGGCAAAGCTCTGTCCGCGTCAAGATTCAATCCTAGGATTGAGTCGAAACTCTGTCCAAATCTCTTCTCAAAAGGTAATCTTCCTTCCCTTTCTAATTGATTGTTAGAGTGGTATAGAACATTGAACCTAGGATCGGCCTAGAGCCTCTCCAAATCATGGAGACGGTCTCAAAGCAATCGATCATATATTCCGTTTAACCTCGTTAAATGGATATTTGAACTGTTTATTTAAACTATCTTTTTTTTTATTTGAAAACCCCCTTATAGCAAGACCAATCTCCGTATTGGGTGGAATGGGTGCTCCTTTACCTTCCCATTCCATAACCTAAGCCCCGAACCCAAAATCTTTCAAAAATGGTTTTTCTATGTTTCCAATCAATAATATGATGGCGATTCTCAAAAACAAAAAAACAAATAGTTCGGGAAAATCGAGTTTTTTCGCGCATCGCTACACATCTTCACAAACTTCTCTAAACCATGACCTTGACGTCCCTCAGGTTGATGTTGAGCTTGACCTAGAGTTGCCATATTTTGCAAGATAACTCTGAACAGATTCATCATTTCCTCATTTTGATTTCCACCTCCCCCGTCATTACCAACATTTCCTTGAGCCCTTTGTTGATCATCATCATTCCCCGCCATTGAACAAACCCCTGCATCAAACACTCGTTGTCAGTTATCACACACAAGGTTCTAAAAAGCGCTAGGCGGATGCTAGGCGGCGAAGCCGGGCCTAGCGCCTAGGCGGGGACTAGTCGGGATTAGTCAGGATTAGTCGGAACTTAGGCGGGGCTTAGAACTAGGCGTTGGAGAGGGGCCTAGCGCGCCTAGGCGCCCTTAGGAGGGGTCTTTTAGAACACTGATCACACACTCCCCCTTAATCTAGACATCTATCCTTGACTTCGAAACCGAGCTCTGATATCAACTGTGGGGACCCCAACTCGGAACCTTAACTAGTTTCCCGAGCGAAAGGGTCCCCTTACTAACACAAACCACCTAAATTTTAAAACTTTTGTTTAACTTTGAAAAGTAAAAACAAACTTTTATAAACCAACATAAACCTCTCCACTTGGAGGCAAGATATAAACCAACTTTGAAAAGACACAACCTGTTTTAGTTACAAAACAACCACAAATGTAAAGTTGTACAAAAGTAGCTCAATATACAAGTTGTTCCCAAAAGAGTAAAATCCAAAATCAACTCCCAACCAAATAACTCTAACATACCCTGACAATCCCAAAAGAACGATGTCCAAACTCCTTTCCGTCCTCACTGGGTTGGTCCACCTGTCTCAGCGCGATCTGAAACAGTAAAGGGAGAAGGGGTGAGAATAAATCTCAATAAGCTATTATGATGCAACAAGATGCCATATAAGATGCAACACATAACATGGTTACTCACAACACATTTCTAAAACGGTAAACACATTACGTTACCTTAGTTTACCTTTCCCGTCTTAACAATAAGTCGTACAACGTGGGAGTAAAACTCCACTCTTTTGTGAACTTGTGATGAATGTTGCCATTTCGCGGGAAAAATTCGATTTTTGCGTTTCTTTGAAAAACCAAATAAAACCGGAAAAAACGGAGTCGCCACGCCATTTTAATTTTGAGGGCCAAAACTTTGAAAAAAGCCCGAGATCAGAGATTTAGGTTCGGAGGTCATGTTACGCGTCGGGAAGGACGTTAGTGTGCACCCGACGCGCCTCGTAAAAACGAGTCTTCCAAGCTGAAAATCATTTGTGTGTGTGTGTGTGTGTGTGTTTTGGCCAAAATAAGTTGAAATTCAGAAAAGTAAAAATTGGGATATCTTTTTAAGACTTTAAAATGATCCCATGATTTTTTGGAGGATTTTTGGATTGAGATTTGGTACTCAAAAGACCTTTTGAAGTTGAGAGCCATTTCTGCCAGAATGAAAAAGGCAGTGGACCTTTGATTTTGAAAGGGATTCAAGGGTCTTAAAACTTCATAATCTGGATAAACTCAGAGAATGAAAGTTGTTCTAGACACCTTAAATAAAGTTTGTGCGAAGGAATTTTCCATTTTGGAGAAGATTTGAGGGGTCAAAACCTTCTGGAAACCTCAGATATGAGATCTGGATTCCCAGAAGCTGATGAACTAGCCTCTGAAAGAAAATTTGAAAAGAGGAGTTTTACTCACCCAAAAAATAAAGTAAAAATATGTCTGGAAATCTCTGGATGTTGGCTACAAAAAGTGTTTTGTAGTCAACACCAAATTCCAAGTTCATCTGTGTCCAAAAATTAAGACCATGGACTGAGGTCTGAGAAAATTGCTACTGGACAGCAACTTCTCAAGAAAGAAAATATGATTTTAAGGGGGGTTTTGCATCCATGCTTGTCCCCATTTCCCTAGGTTTTGGTTAGTGATCACTAGACATTTTAGTGGTGAATCAACTATACCAAACCATCCTTGGGGTACATTAGGACTAAGCATTTCATTTGCTTGGGAAGGGGAATTTTATCCTTTGAAAATCAAGATTTAGTGCTTGAAAATGGTTTTTTAGGGTTTTGAAAGTGCATTTTTGCAAGTAAGCAAGAAAAGCTTAAAAATAATGTTGATCTTTGTAGAAGATCATCCATGGAGATGGTCTTCCATGGTGATCTTCTTAGATCTAGAGAAAGAAGATGAAGGAACTACATTTTGTAGTTTGAAGATGCATGCATGGATGAGATTTAGGGTTAGGAAGAGGAGGGTTTACCAATCTTCCTTGTGTTCTTGAGTGTTTGGCTTGAGTGTATGAGTGTTTAGGGCTTGAATATGAGAGTGAGTGGATGAGTATGAGTTGGGAAAGATTGGAGAGAAAAAGGTGACAATTCTTGAAGAATTCTCACTGTTTTCTCTCTATATTTCGCCAGAGGTTCGGTGCAATTGTGTTCTTCCTTCTTATTTTTGTGACTGGAGGGCTCAATTTATAGCCCTCCTGAAAATGCAAACTCATCCGCGCGGATGGATCCAGGCAGCGTGCACTGTTCATTAAATGCAGCTTCAGCTTTGGACAAGAAGAATAATCTTTTTCAAAATTCAAATTAACAGCCAGTTTTTTGTTTCCAGCCATTGCCATTTTTGGTTTTCTTCTTTTGTTTTGCTTTTTAAGATTCTTTTTAAGGTTTAACCTTAAATAACAATGCCCATTTTACCCTCACTTTGTTAGGAAAGTTAGGATTGTTAGGAATTGTTAGAAATGTTATAACTTTCGTTAATTTTCTAACGAAAATTCTAACAAGCTCAAATTGGAGCACTTACAGTAGCCCCTCGGCGACGGCGCTTTCGAAGGAAGCGGGGTCGTCGATAAGAGTAAGGCTCCATATTTGGCAGGATGATCGAGTGATCGGGTGGCTGAACCTAGCGATAGGCTACCTACGTATCCCGGGTGGGAATCAAGCCAGTCGTAGTTCGGGTCTTTGACCCTGGAGATGATGGCGTTTTAGGTGCCTCGAACCTGATGAGCGAGTTCTACAGTCGGTTGCTGGAGAGAAACTCTGCTGGGGATAAGAGATGACCATTTTCGGTCTGATGGGTATCCGCTCTGCTGGGGATAGGAATGACCATTTTCGGTCTCTGCTGGGGATGACCGCGATTTATCGCTTTCCTAGTGACAGCGTTTTAGGTGCCTCAAACCTTGGAGATGGCGTTTTAGGTGCCTCGGACCTTGATGATGGCGTTTTAGGTGCCTCGAACCTTGATGATGGCGTTTTAGGTGCCTCGAACCTTGAAGATGATGGCTTTTTAGGCGCCTCGGACCTTAATTTGAAATGGCCTTTCGGGGGACTTTGTCTGCTGCCGAAGGATAGGGTGACCGTTTTGGTCGAGGGGCTGGACCTAATGATAGGCTACCTACGTATCCCGAATGGGAATCAAGCCCTTTCGTAGTTCGAGTACTACTCGAGATTCCGTTGGCTTTTGGGATTCCGTTAACTTTGCTGGGGAAAATCAGACGTATTCGTCTGGGAAATCGGTCTTACGTTTGACTGCCGTTGGATGATTTTGATGAAAGATACAGGATCTCGTTATCTTTCTCGGGGCACTCGGTCTTACGTTTGACTGCCGGGGGTAATTTTGATGAAAGATACGGGATCTCGTTATCTTTCTCGGGGCACTCGGTCTTACGTTTTACTGCCGGGGGTAATTTTGATGAAAGATACGGGATCTCGTTATCTTTCTCGGGGCACTCGGTCTTACGTTTGACTGTCGGGGGTAATTTTGATGAAAGATACGGGATCTCGTTATCTTTCTCGGGGCACTCGGTCTTACGCTTTGATCTCCGGGGAATGATTTTGATGAAAGATACGGATCTCGTTATCTTTCTCAGGGCACTCGGTCTTACGTTTGATCACCGGGGATAATTTTGATGAAAGATACGGGATCTCGTTATCTTTCTCGGGGCACTCGGTCTTACGTTTTACTGCCGGGAATGATTTTGATGAAAGATACGGGATCTCGTTATCTTTCTCGGGTCACTCGGTCTTACGTTTGACTGCCGGGGGTAATTTTGATGAAAGATACGGGATCTCGTTATCTTTCTCGGGACACTCGGCCTTACGTTTGATGCCGGGGTAATTTTGATGAAAGATACGGGATCTCGTTATCTTTCTCGGTCACTCGGTCTTACGCTTTGACTGCCGGGTAATTTTGATGAAAGATACGGGATCTCGTTATCTTTCTCGGGTCACTCGGTCTTACGTTTTACCGCCGGGGTAATTTTGATGAAAGATACGGGATCTCGTTATCTTTCTCGGGGCACTCGGCCTTACGTTTCACTGCCGGGTAATTTTGATGAAAGATACGGGATCTCGTTATCTTTCTCAGGTACTCGGTCTTACGTTTGCTCACGGGGTAATTTTGATGAAAGATACGGATCTCGTTATCTTTCTCGGCACTCGGTCTTACGTTTGACTCGCCGGGGTAATTTTGATGAAAGATACGGGATCTCGTTATCTTTCTCGGCACTCGGTCTTACGTTTGACCGCCGGGGTAATTTTGATGAAAGATACGGGATCTCGTTATCTTTCTCGGGACACTCGGTCTTACGTTTGATCGCCTGGGAAGATTTTTTTGACAAGGGGCCGACTTTGGTTATCTTTGGTTAACTCTGTCAAGTTGGGACTCGAATTGCAGAGTCCCGAAATTTTAAAGGGCAAAAGGGTCATTTTGACCCGACAATCCTATCCGCGCGGATAGGAATGGAAAGTCGTGGGTATTAATGGGGCCAACGCCCTTCTTCTTCCTCACCCAATTTTTGAATTGCCGAGAGAGAGGGAGACGTAAAACGAGGAGAACAGCCATTTTTGGCCCTAGAAGCTTCAAAATTCGTCCGTTTTCTTCAATTTTTCAAGCAATGGAACACGGGGAAGGCGCTTTTCAAGGCCAAGGACGTGGTCCCATAGCGGAGAGGCGATTGGAGCTTGTCCGGATGAGGAGGCATTACAATCTTTCGCAATCGGTTGAGGAGGAGCATTACCCCGATGCTTGGCAACATTGGGCTTCGGATCCGCATCTCCGAACGGTATACTTCGAATCCTCTTGATCCTCTTGTCGATTTCTTGCTTGAAATTTTTGGGTGATTTTTGAATTTTTTTTTTTTTTGAAAATTCGAATGATTGATGTTCTTGGCTTTGAATCTTGATTTTGATGCTTTGCATGTTGTAATGAGTATATGAGTAACCCAAAATGTGCATTTTGCTTGGGAAAAAGAATTGGCATTTTTGCCACGTTTTTTTTTTTTCAATTCGAAAATTACATGTGAAAATTCGAAGAATTGTGATTTTTTTTTTTTGAAATTGAATATTGCATGTTCTTGATGATGATTTTTTTTGAAATTGAATTTTGATATTGATGAATGATGATGCAATGCATGCATTTTGTTTGGAAAGAATGGGCATTTTGCCAATATGAGATGTATGTATGTTTAGGATTTTTTTTTTTTGAAAAGTGGGACGGATTTTTCCTCCCGTTGCATGTAAGATGGATGATATGCATGTATGCATTTTTTTTTTGAAAATGGGACGGAGTTTTTACTTCCGTAGGAATGCATCTTTTTTTTTTTTGATGAATGTATTAGGCCTTGCTGAAAATTGTTTTCTTTTATGCGAGAAAAAATGGGGCTATGCTCATTGTATGCTGTTATGCTGTCGAAATTTCTTTTTTTTTTTTTTAATGTATGCAAATGCAAAATTTTTTTTTTTGACATTTTCTCTCTTTTTTTTTTTTACAGGGCGGACACCGTTTTGTGACGGAGCAGCTGAACAAGATGAAGACTCGAGGATCGGTGGAGTCTGTGATTGACTTGTGGGATCGGCTTCCGGATGCGGGCCGAGGAGCTTTGCTGAGTCCGAGACAGATTGTTGTCGAGACGGGGCTCTGGGAGTTCGTCGAGTGCTTGAGGGGACCGGTCAAGTTCCCTAAGAGCAAGGGCTTGATGTTTGCTCGGCGCATCACCGGTGGGACGCGACCCACACCTTTCCACTTCTTCCGGGGCGAGGCTACGCTACGCCCTCCGACTATGCCGCGATTACGGGCCTGTCCTTTAATGGACGTAGCATTGAGTGGCGGGATGGCTACAGCCGATGCCGATCTCGCGTGCTCTTCGGGATTTTCCCTATTCCCAAAAAGGGGATGGGGATGGAGTATGCCGTGGTCTACGGCAAGATCGTGGAGACCATAGCGAGTTATGAGGCCGGGAGGAGAGGATAGGCGCCGATCGATTGCCGGTGGCCTTCTTGTGGTTTGCTTTCTCGAGCACGCTCTTTGGGCATGCCGAGGGGACGGCGGCCTTTGCCTTGCCGAGGTCCTTGGAGGACATGGAGACGGCCGGAGATGTCTCGTGGGGAGAGGCTCGGGCTTGAGCTTTATTTTGCTCTTGATAGGTACATGGAAGGCCGTGAGCTCCTTGTACCGCTTCGAGTTTGCCCCCGGAGGTATAAGCTCTCTTTTTGCTTTCCCTCTCTTTTGAGCACACACTTTTATTTGCACCGGGTTGATTGGATTTTTACCTTTCGCAGTATGGGCGTTGGAGTTTTTCCATCGTCACGGTGTGGCGGCAATGGCGGAGTACGCCGGGCGTATCCGGCCACGCAGCTTGGTCCAAGCATGCCCGGGAGAAGATAAGCTCCAGGGGGCGTACGACTCTCGTGTACGCGGATTGCCTTCCTTTCGACGGAGGCCGAGACGGATGAGGGGATGATATTCTTCCCCGGGATCGCTTTGGAGGTAGCGCACTGGAAGGGCGCCGAGATCCGGACAAAGGCAATGGGAGGATCTTGAGGGGTCCGACCTGCGATGCCTATTATCTCGGGAGAGAGGGTGACGCGCCGCATGGCGTGAACTCGCCTTTGAGGACACCGGTGGAGCCTCCCGCCGATATGATGCACTCCGAGCGATCGGTCCGTGACTGGGATGATTACGAGCAGGCCAAGATTTCTCGGACTTCGTGGCGATTGAGCCATATGCGACGCTCGTCTTGAGGAGGCCGAGGATGCCTCGTGTTACGGATAGGGAGGGGCTTGGGATCCCGCGGTACCCTCGGACGGATTTTTCCTATATCCAGGACGGGGTCCGATTGAGGGTGCAGATCCCTCAGCCCGAGCGACTTCCACGAGCTTTCCGGCCTCGTCCGGGTATGAAGGTATGGCCTTTTCCCCTTTCTTTTCTTTCTTTTGTTTCATCATCTTTAGCATCACTTCTTTTTTTTTTTTGACGCTTTTGCTTTTGTGCAGTTTTCGGAGGTGGTCGTCGAGACAGCCGACGAAGCAAGTGATCGGAGCCAAGAGGTTCATCGGGAGGATGGTCGCTTGCGGGCTCCTCGTGCTAGAGCGAGGCGACCACGCCGGCGCCTGTCGACGGGAGGCTTCCCCTATTCGCTCGGAGACTTCCTCGCAGACTCCTTTGTCTCCTCTTCTTGATCCTCGCGCGGCACGCTTCGGATCACGTCATTCTCGGGGATCCACACGGGCAGGGACACGTTTGGCGGCATGGCGGGTCGTCTTCGTACGTGCGTGAGTCTCGACGCCTTCACCTTCGGGTACGACTTTTCGCGAGATCTCGGCTTGCCCTATCGGGCGTGTGCCGGTTGGTCTGATGAGCCTCTCTCTCGGAGACGAGGACGATTCTCGAGCCCGAGATTTTCAGTGGCTCCCGAGGAGGCGGGCCCGAGTCGCAAGAGGGGCCGGGGAGACATCGGGTGCCGGAGACTCCGATTGATTTTTTTTTTGAGATTTGAGATTGAGATTTAGATTTGTACAGCTTATGTACATTTTTTTTTTTTGGATGTAATAATTTAGGATTTTATTTATGTTTGTTTGTTTGTTTGTTTTTTTTATGCACACTCTTTTTTTTTGGAATGTAATAATTTAGGATTTTATTTTATGAATGCAATGCAATATGAATGCAAATGTTGCATGAGCCTTGGTTTTTTTTTGCAAGGGTGTTTGGTATATGGACCGGAGCCTTGGGGGAGGTTTTTGCACAAGTTTCGAGCAACCGGGACGGAATATTCCTCTTTTGGTGTAGCACTTGGACCGCTGCAAAATTTTTTTGGTAATGACACTTGTATCCGCGCGGATAGGGCCGCTTCGACATTGTCCTTTAATTCTGGTTCGCACTGGTCTTGCTTTATTTCAAATTCAAATATCCTCTTCAACCTCCAAATTTCAAACAAACCCATTTTCGGGGAGAAAGAGAGAAAAAACCATGGAAATGGCCAAAAATTCTCCAAAATTGTCCAAAGAAAGGCAAATGTTGTTCTTTGAAAAGTTCAAGGAGTGGTGTAGGGAGATCATGCACGAGAGAAGATCATTCTTTGAAGAAAGGTACAAGGTACGATGCTTGTGGTCTCTCAAAGAATTGGTTCCGGATTATGACCTCTTAAGAGCTTCTTCTTCGTTTTGGGATACTAGAAGGCATGTCTTTTGCCTTTCCTTCAACGAGATTGTTCCGACTGTCGAAGAATTTCGGGCCTTGCTTGGAGGTCCTGAGGTGGAAGAGATAGCGGTCCCTTTGCCCGAGGGGCTTCTTTGCCGACAGATTGTGCGTCCTCCTTCATCTTGCCCCGGAGGAAGTGCAAGGTATGATCCGCGGTCCCGATCATCTCGATATTTCCGGTCTTCCCGACAGATTTAGGGGCCTAGGCTTGGTGGATGATGCCTATTGGGATGCCTTTGCACTTTGTATGTTTGGCACCTTGTTCATGGTCTATTCCTTTGGGATCTGCCATCGGTCTCTGCTGGATGTTGTCGTTCACCTGTCGCCCGGCGTAGATGTCGTTCCTTTGATTCTTGGGGAGACTTTTCATGCTCTCGACAGATTAGCTACCGGACGGCGGTACATGCACGGGGCAGCCCGTTTCTCTTGACCCCGTGGCCGATGGAGCGTTTGGGGTTCTTCGGGAAACCTCTCGATATGATCGAGGCCTTGGACTTTTGCCGGAGAGGTGTCGATGTAGATTTTGATGATCGTGGCTCGTGGGAGCGTTGGATGGCGGGTCGCCGCACCGAAGATATCGATGGTTGGTGCCTCATTGGCGGGTGGAGACTCGCAGAGTGCTTCAGATCGGGTCCCATGTGGTTATGCTTCCGGGCTTTCTCACCCAGCTTTCTACATTCCGGCTCCGGTCCCGAGACAGCTTGGCTTGGAAGCAGTTCCTTTGGAGGGTTTTGATGATATAGCCACCAGGTGGTGGCTCCCGTTTCCATGGACGATCCCTCGGTGTTTCCATTTCTTTCCCGAGCATGGAGGTATGATGCCTTTCCTCGGGTCATTCTCAGCGTCCGAGACCGGTGTTCTTGACCACTTGGTACCCGGGATTGGTACGAGGGGCATCTCGGGAGGACTCAGTGGCTATTTTGAGGCGGCGTGAGGCCATTATGGGTGCGGAGGACCTGACTGCTTTCGAGAGGAGGAGGGCCGAGGCGAGGGCCAATCCTCATGACAAGGGAGCGGAGACGCCGTGACCGATTACGAGGCTTACGTCAAGAGACAGGAGAGGAGGGCTCCTATGTTACCGCCTAGGTTACAGGAGATGAGGGATGACGCTAGGGCTACTAAGGCCCCGACAGAGGCCGGTTTGATAGACCCTGTTCCTATACCGAGCTTGGTAGGAGGAATACCGACATTTTTCCTGGCTCGTAAGAGAAAGACTCGAAGGGGGAAGTTAAGAAGGGAGAGGCCACGAGTGGCTTGGAGGACTTTGAGGTTTCCAAGTATCCCTTTCTTGCCATGACAGCATACATTAGTTTGATTATGTATCTTAGTTTTCTTTTTAGCAGTCAGCGCTGTAGGAATGAATCGGGCTTAGACTCATCAAAGAGTTTTTAACTTGTAATGAATATTTGAATTGCTTTAGAGTTTTTCGAGACGCTTTCATGGTCCGATCAATTGTATTGATGCCAAAGTATGGCTTTTATTTGTGCTTTAGACCGAACCGTTTCCGGCCGCCTACGTTCCCCTCATTTAGCTTTGAGGAGCTCAGTCTTCGTAGTTCAACTCCGGTGAACTCTTTTGTTTTTTTTTTTTTTTTTTGTTTTTTTTTTTTTGGTGCAACCCTCGTTTTTTACCTAGGTCGCCCTTTTCGGGTTTCTAACCTAGTTGGGTATTACTCTTTTAGCACTCTTTTTTTTTTTTTTTTTTTTTTTGGTGCAACTCCCGTTTTTTACCTAGGCCGCCCTTTTCGGGTTTCTAACCTAGTTGGGTATTACTCTTTTAGCACTCTTTTTTTTTGTTTTTTTGTTCTTTTTTTTTTTTTTTTTTTTTTTGTTTTTTTTTTTTTTTGTTTTTTTTTACGCGTAGTATCTCGCGCAGCCTTGTCACCATTCACCGGGTGTACAAAGGGATTCCCATCGAGGTCCGCAAGTTGCATGGCTCCTCCGGAGAAGATCTTCCGGACTACATATGGCCCGACCCATACAGCTCCCATTTGCCGAGGGGGTTGATACGGACTCGGGGCTTTTCTTTTAGAACGAGATCACCTTCTCGGATTTCCCGATGCTTTACTTTCTTGTCGAAGGCTCGCCATCCTTCCTTCGTAGGCTCGGATGTGTTCCATGGCCTTCGGCGTTCATCTAGTAGGGCCAATTCATCATGGCGACTCGAGCCATTCGACCTCGTTGATTCGGGCTTTCCAAAGAAGATACCTGAGCGAGGGTATTTCCACTCGATTGGGAGTACGGCTTCCATTCCGTATGTGAGGGCGAAAGGTGTTTCCCGCCTAGCCGTTCCGATCGATGTTCAGAGCCCCAGAGTGCCAGTGTAACTTCTCGGGCAATCTCCGCTGACACCATTTTCCGGATGATATTTTCCAGAGTCTTGTTTTGCCGCCTCGACGGCTCCGTTGGCTCGGGGGCCCGTAGGAGATGACTTGTGACGGGTTATTCGGAATTCCGCGAATTTTTCACATTCCCCTTCGAAGTGGGATCCATTATCTGAAATGATTTCGACCGGCAACCCGTATCTGCACATGATGTTTTCTTTGATGAAGAGGGCAACTTTCTTTGAATTGAGGATTTTGTAGGATTTTGCAGAGCATCTTTTTCGATTCCTTCGAAGAAATCGCCAATCTGCGTCTCTTTAGGCTCTTCCGCAGTTCCCAAATTCACACTCGTCAAAATCTCTTCAGGCACTCGGGGCTCGATTTTCCTCTTTCCTGACAACCCGCTTAAAGATTTTTTT